>VWYI01048613.1:0-154944 GCA_013399455.1 Anthoscopus minutus
CCCCTGTTAACATTTAGTGCCCTGATGTCTTTTTTGATGGCTTTGGTCTTGGAGAGAAGGACATCTGTGTCAAGGGTATATTCATTATTAAATTCATACTATCTCTCAGATATTGTTGCAGTAAACGTGTGAAAAGCATGATGTGGTAGCTCTCCCTCTGGTCATTTCACAGAAAAATAATTTGCTGGAGAAGGAAGAAGCTGGAAATTTAATTAATTTTCTAGTTGAAACATTCTGATGTATTTTTTCTTTTCAGGATATTTACTCTTCACATGCAGCATGCCAAGCTGCAATTAATTTCTTGCTGTAGTCTTCATGTCTCATAAAGCCTATATAGCTCAAGCATTTCATAATTGAAGATGCATTTGGAACATGACATGAAATATAATCAGAGTTTCTGTTCACTCTTCCACATGTTGCATCCTTTATTAACACTCTCCCTTCATAACCAGATGATGATGAAGCTTCTACAAAATCTGTCTGTCTCTGACCAGCCACCTGTCTGTCTCCCACGTACCAAACACAAAGAAAAGCTCAGCAGCTTGTGTGCACTTTTCAGCTTTGGTCTTTACAGAGTGTCTTATTAAAGTGGGAGAACAGGCAACCCTCCAAAAAAGGGCTGAGAAAACAAGAATATGCCTTGCATGAACAAGAGGGAGAGACTGAGATGCTTTTCCAGCTTATGATGTTCAACTGTGTAACAGGCATTGCATGCTGTTGTGGTTTATGGCATCTCTCTGCTGGAAAGGCTGATTAAAAAAGTAGAGTAAATGCATGCTGTTGTCATCTGATGACATTTCAATAAACCTACAATATTTTTATTATTTTGAAGAAACCTTTCTAACTCTGTGCTTTAAGAAGCATACTTACATGAGATACTACATGAGTTGAAAATCTTGGTATTATTGACAGGTAGATTGCAGATTGCAGCTGCAAGACGAGGAAGAAATTGGTCTGGAAACCTGCTGAAGGAAGAGACTGAAACTCTTTGGTGCAATATGAGCAACTCCTGTATGTATCTGGGGTAATGTTTGCAGAATAGAATCATAGAATTATAGGCTGTCCTGAGTTAAAAGGAACCCATAAAGACTGTCAAAGTCCAGCTCCTGACCCTACACAGCACAACCCCTAGAGTCACACCATGTGCCAGAAGCTGAACAAGCCAAGTGACCTCATATGGCTTTTCCTCTAGACCCTTCACCACCTTTGTAACCCTCCTTTGGATGTTCTCTAGTAGCTTTATATATTGCTTGTATTTTTGTGCCCAAGACTGCACACAGGACTCAAGGCTGCAACAGCACAGGATAGAGTGAGAGCAGTCACCTCTCTCCACCCATCATTCCAGAATTCCTGGGAGATTTTGCAGACAAATTAATATCATACACACACACAGACACAGACACAGACACAGACACACACACATTTACAGGTACCTATTCTGGGACTATGTCAAGAGATTTTATGCACACTTTTTGAGCATTGTGCCTCAGATTGCTTTTCTACTGACCCAAATTGTAAGAGCAGTCCCTGATCCATAGAGATAAATACATCTCATCCTTTTGGTCAAATATGTGGGTGCTTTCCAAGATGTTTTTAACAATGATCCTAATTATCTAGCTTTCAGCAGCGATCCTAATATAATAGTTTATATGCTAATTTTTGACCAGTCTGCTGCTGTCAAATCCAGCAGTCTTAAAGGCAGGCAGTAAGCTGTGTTTCATCATTGCTACTGTCCCATCTACCTGCTTTATTTTATGTCCTAATGACAGGAAGTACTGTAAAGATGAATTGGATTTAAATAACTATATTTTTTTGTCTATATATTTAAATGTACACAGTATTTTAAAGTTAAATAAAGTCCTGACAAGTGAAAACAGTGCCTGGCATGTAACTGAGAAACTAGTCTTGAACGGTATTGAATTTCTGGCCAATTCTGAGTTCCAGTTTCAGGTGTGGCAGACCTGATGTTGATGTTCCTGACACATTAGGTACAGATATAATTTGTTTACCTCTTAGTCTTGCACTTAACTTAGCTCTGCCTGGAAACTGTCACCTGTGTAAATGAGAGCAACCTTTGTTTTTTCGCCTCAGGTTTCTGCACCTTGTGTTGTAAGCCAAAGCAGTCCCCAGTTGTCACTTTGAAAGAGAATTAAAATCACATTGTGACTGATCAAGAATCAGATGTGGAATGTGTAAGACTGGTTTTGTCTACTCAAGTGCCAAGGTAACAAAGTATGGCCTTTCTGAAATATTGAAAAATATATTTTCATCTGTTCATGTGTCTCAAGAATCACTTTGTTACCTGTAAAAAACAGTTTGCCATCAATCTGTGAAGAATGCTAGCTTTATTCCACTAAGTGATGCATCCCTCCCAGCAAAGTGTCAGGAATATCTGAAAAGGAGGGATTATGATCAAGGAAGCACTTCTTTTGTAATGAGATTACTTCTAACGTGATGCTATAATCATATGTGCAGGGTTACCAAATAAATTGCCTTTGGAGTAACTCTTTTGACAGTAAGTACCAAAGTAATAATTTGTGTCTGCTACACTTTATAAGCTGTTGTCAAACAGATAACCTGTCTACATGCTCAGAAGTGGTATCTCCTGCCATTCAGCTCAATGGACTAGGGGGTTTTATTCGTGGAGGCACTCTCAGTAGAATATAAGTTCAGACTGTGAATGGAGGTGCTCTAGTACTTGTAGAAGAGCAGTAAATTCTCTCTGAATAGCACTTATATTATATTAGCTACTGGAGATGAGTGTTTTTTTTTGTTTTCTTTTGCAATAGCTTCATTTGCTGTGCATAAATTCTGTTCATGATTTATATTTTGATACTTCATTGTGTTTTGTTTTGTTGGGGTTCTTTTGCTGATTTTTTGTTTGTTTGATTTAAATGTATTTCTTAAATAAACTAACTGTCACTTTTTGATTTTTGTCACTGGAGATGGAGAAGTTAGTGGGTTATTTCTCACTCATTAGCTCTGAAACAAATAAGGTCTTCCATCAGATAAAATAAAGTGAGTCAAACTCAGTGCCATGATAGATCACTTGATTAACCAGCAGGGAGAGCTGTTTCTTTAGTAAGAATCCCCTGCTGGTCAAGAGGAGGACTTATAAATTCCTTTTCCTTAGATGAGGAATTTGTGTATGAGATGAATCCAAACAAAATACTACATACTGGAATAAAGTATAAAATAAAATACTGGAATAAAGTAAAAAAAAATAAATTAACACCTCGAGGCTCCACTGTAAAAAGCCACTGTTTGTTGCCCAATAAAAGCCTTTCAATGCAACTATGTCTATGCCATTTACCATTGAAGCAGGAGGTGAGCAGAGGATTCCAACAGTTAATAACTGCACTTGCCTTTATTATGTCCTCTTCACCCATTTCTGGCATTCATTACAGCTCAGATGTTTCAGCCATTGTTTATGTTAAGCAGGACCATCAAATTCCCCAGGTTCAGCTGTGCATTGAAGTCTCTTCCAGTCTAGTGGCATCTAGTCTAAGGCCCATGACTCACTTATTATGTCTTTGCTTGCTATCTATGTCCTGACTACATTTTAAAATTAGGAGCAGTCTCTTCCATCTCCTAATATTCTGGGATAAGAAGAATTGAACAGTATATACTCCATGGGGACTAATGTTTCCAGAACAAATTTCTGGTGCAGGCAATATTTTACATTTTGGAGGTGAAGTACTACCAAATATTAAACATTATGAATCAAATTTTCATCTCTGATTGAAATTAAAAGGGGGAATATGTCTGCATATGACTTCTCCCAAGTAACAGCATGAGATGGCCTCAGTTTGTACCAGAGAAGGCTGAGTTCAGAAAAATTATTAAGAAAAACAACATATTATTAAAAATTATTAAGAAGAAATTTTTTCACTAGTAGGGTTGCCAAGCATTGAAAGAGGCTGCCCAGGGAAGTGGTGGAGCTGACATTCCTGGAGGTATTGGAAAGATGTTTAGAGGTGGCATTTGTGGATATGATTTATTGGTGGACTTGGTAGTGCTAGGTTAGCAGCTGGACTCAATTATCTTATAGGTTTTCCAACCTAAATGTTTCTATGGTTCTATGATTTAATAATTCTATGATAATAGACCTCCCCTCCTGTTTTTTTCCCTCTGATTTAGAATTTTGTTAAATTAATCAAGGAATTAAAAAAAAATTGCCCTAAATAGCAATTAATTTCTGAGTTCTGTTTTCTAACATTTTACAAGGTATATTTCTTGGTTCCAAGTAAAGATGTAATGTTTATGTTTTCTTTATGACAGTTTTGTAAAGGATTTTGTTTTTAAGCATTAATTGTTTGGTTTTTGAGTATTTTTTTATGATACACTTTCATCTCAGATGATCAACATTATAATTATCACCTAAAATTTAGTCTGAGCAGTGGTACTGATATAGAACATTACATTCTGAATGCTCACTTTAAATTATAACCATTTTTGACAGCTGTGCTACTAAGCATTATCTAAGCAAAGTAGATGTATAGCATATTCAAGTGTGTATGTTCATGTTTTTAAGCCCAGTCAGTCAGAAATGAAGCTTTTTCTCAAGCGTGAACTGAACTGCTTTGCTGTATATTCTGTACAGCATCTGTGTGCTCAGTCACAGAATACAGGCTGGTTTCCTATAAAGGTGCCATATAAAGGGCTACTTCCTTCTGCTCTCAGGGGTTATGGCTATTGAGGACTCACTTTTTGTTCTGGCAGTGAAACCTCCATAGCACTGATGACTTCCAAAGAGAGCAAATGCAAGGAAATAGCGCTTCTCATGAGTCCTAAAATGATCATGTTCTTCTTGCTAGCTGAGACCAAGCTGATGATGCTTCTGTACACTGGTGTGCATTGTGCCTTTCTGGTTAAAAAAAATAATGACCTCAAATGTATGTAGCATAAGCACTAAGAGATTTCTGACTATGTAGGCGAAGCTGCTGATATACCAAAGCAGGTAATTTTATTGACTGTTTTGCTGTCTTTGACAGGTGCCCCATAAATATGTGCTACTTATTGCATATAGTTCAGCTTATTGGCTAGGAATCAAAATTTACAGGACTAAACCCCACACTTTGAGAGATTTGCTCCTTTGAGGCCACTCAAGTGGCTGAGAGAAAAATGCACACCTTCTAGGACTGGCAGAGAGCTGGGAAAGGGCAATTATTTCCAGCTGTGCCTCCCAAGTACTGACCCATAATACTGGCTTTTAGGAAGCAGTGAGTATGTGCTGCCAAGTATGTTTTAGTGGCACGTGACTGTTTTTTAAAGTTGCTGCTTGCTATGACCCTTGGAGGCTTTTAAACTAATTAATATTTAACTACTATAGCATCTCTCTATCTCTAGAGACTGATCTTTGACCTTCTGTTTTTGGAAGATGAAAACTGGTTTGGGTTCCTTATTTGACTGCTGAAATCAGGGGAACTGGTAGAGTGCTATAAAATTGGAAACTTGGACTTTATCTTCCATTTACAAAAAGGAAAATTTCTATTTTTGTTCATCAGGGGAGGCAACATCTGCAGCTGACTGGAGGAAGAGGCCAGATCTACTCAAGAGATCTGTGTGTTGAGAGGCACAAATGCATGGAGTGACCAGTTTATGGAACAGGATGAAGGATGGAAAACAAGACAGTTGTGCCAAGAGAAATTATTTCAATCACTCCACGTGTCCTGAAGTGTTCTGCATAAACGTCAAGGTGGGATGGAAGAAAGGGGCTTTCTGCTTTCTTAACTGCATTGTAAATACTACAGGGATAGTGATTTATAGACTTGGTGCTTATGATCTGTAGCACCTAAAGCCAAATATTTAAGTCTTCCCTGTTTCACACATTCATACTTTATACAAGAGTTCACATGTGAAGGACAGAATAACAACACTTGCTAAACTTCAGGGACATGTAGTAATAAACCCTCAATTTTCCTTGTTTCCCAAACTATTGATGTAGCAATACACATCCATTCTGGTCAGTGGAAATGGTTTTTGCAGGTTGAGTTATCCTTTGTATTGTGCACCACTATCACTTTCCTCTGGAATCTTCCCACTGTAGAAAATTCTGTTTATTTGTCTCTTTGTATCCTTATAGTTGTGAAATGTGCCTGGATTGGTGAGCTCTGAGTCAGATTTTCTGCTCCTTTATACTGCTTTTCATACCTTTCACCTTTACAGACTTCAGTAGTGCACAAACTCAGAGCCTTTACTTAAATGGACAAATTCTGCTTGTGTTTGTGCTGTGATGAAGGCGTGGGTATTCCTCTGGGTGAAGATGAGTGTCACTGAGGTCAAGATGTGGTCTATCATTACCTCTGTTGTAACAGTGGGAAGGAAACAATCAAAACTACTTAGTTTTTTGACTGTAGGTATGAAATCAGTGTTGCTTGGTCTGTTGAGCCACTATTCATCTCTAGATGCAGACCTGAGATAGGATGAACCATGAGGGATGGTAAGCACCCTTGCTGGAGCTGAGAGTTGTCAGAAGAAATGTTCTTTGGAAACAAATGATTGTCTCAAATTGCTAGTGACCTTGCTCTTTATAAAACAGAGCTTGACTGATGCATAACTGTATCCTGAGAAATGTGTTTGCTTAAATTTTAAAATACTTTGTTTTGGTTTTTTTTTATTCTGTAACTTTTGGTACAGTAAAGGCAACAAAACATTGTTTAAATGGAGTACCTCAATGATACAAAAAATGAATCAATTTCTTACAGCAGCACCTATCTCTCAAATGGAAACCCCCAGAATGGATGGGTTTCTTGCTGCAAGTGTTAGCTATTGTGTAGAGAAACTATTGCTCTATCAGAAATCATGCCTAAGCCAGTTATTCCAAGGAGAAAATTTTTTTATAAAGAAGTGATTTCTTATTTTAAAGACTTGGTAAATAAGCACATAAAAAAAGAGGTTCATGCAGAGACATGGCTGTAATTCTGGGTAGGAATGATGCTAGTTTACCTCACTTTATTTTAGAGAAGGGAACAGAATTAGGCATGAGCAACAAATCTATACAAAGCCATTTATCAAGCTTTGCTGGTGTCAGTGTGATGCCCTTGAAAGTAGACTGCTTCATTTCTTACATACTCTGATATGGAGCAAAGACTGCTGTTCTAAATCTCAAACATTGAGAAAGGCAAAGTGCAAACAGCTGGCACTATTTTAGTAAAAATTCAGGAATGTGCTAACACAGGAATAGAGCATCTACAAATTATTTTGACATTGTCACACAGAAGTCAGCTTCCCTGTATTGATTGTGCTTCCAGATTTTACTCTTTTCATCATCTTACTGAAGATCTCAGACACTTAAAGGTGCATGGTCAATAGATGGCAGCAAGTCATTTAGCCTGACTCTTACCTTTTCTGGGCAATCCTCTGTGCACAATCAGTGCTCACCTTCTTCTTTGCAATTCTAAAGGCTGCAATGAGATGTATAAGCCAATGAAGGTTAATCATATATTTTATCAAAGAAATATCCTCTTGCATATATCTGGTGTGTCTGTTTTTTCAAACTCCCTGACATTATAATTTAACCTCCATGTTTCTTCAGTCCAACAATTATAAACCACTTTAATTGGGAACTAGAGTGATAAGAGTAAGTTATTTCCTGTGGAAATGCTTTATCAAGACACAGCAGAGGAGATGGTGCTAGAGGGGAACCTCTGCACCTTACATAGTTACCCCCATGAAGACCTGACATGTTGTGATGGCAGTGGGTGAAACTGGCAGGAAGAGAAAGTTGATGACAGGAATGTACTGAATGAAGGAAAAAGCAACACTTCACAGTACAGGAGATGAAAAGAATGTTGCTCACAGAAATTTTCCTTCCAGGAAATGCAGTAAAACTCATTATCTCCCCAACTGACCGCAGTTCCCAAAAGGAGTTTTCATCTGTTAGTTTAGTTTAGGAGCTTTGACACCAAGCTTTCTCCAGTCATAGTGCTGCCTCTGACACTAATTTTTTGTGTAGCTTTGAAAATGGATCAGGAAGTCTTTTCAAGAAACCTGTAGGAATCTAGAAAGCAAACCAGTATATGACCCACTACACAGTCTTTCTACTCTGTAATCTTTACTGTTACCTGATATTCCAATATAATTGTCTTAGAGCAAAAAATTCCTGTGAAGGAAGATGAGGGAGAGGCATGCTGGTTTTACTATTATTTTCTTGCAAAGCTAATTGTGATTACAGTAGAAAATAATTATTTCCTCAGTGATATTGCAAAATCAAACGACTGGAAAATCATTGCCAAACTTTTAAATATTCTAGAACTACCTTTTTGCTGAATGATTGGTGGTGTTTTGCTTTGAGTTGATACATGCTTGATAATTATACTGACAGTATTGACACCTTTGAATGTTCTCATAGAAAGTTAAAATTCATTTGAGAAAGGATAGGTAACACTACATTCTAAAATTAGAGTTGTGATGATAAAACCTTGCGTTTCACTGTTTAGTTATTAAAAGTGCATCTATTTAAGAGAAGTCTGAGAAGTATGTTTTACATCCTCATTTTATTTTATATATATATCTTACTTTACAGCTGTTCTAAGAATTTGATACTTGAAAGATTTATAAAGCCAAGCTATATGAAGAACATTTGAAAACAGAATCAATAATTTCTTACATAACTAAAGTAGCAGCATTATTCTGGAGATCTTAGGGCATTTATTCAAATGTTAATTAATATAGGACCCCATGTTAATATGTTCATATTATCAATGAGTAAAATAGTCACAGAGCATATTCTAACACTGCTGGGAATGCAGCAATAACTCCTGCCTGACCAACTTGGTAAACTTCTGGTTTGGTAGATGAGGGGAAGGCAGTGGATGTTGCTGACCTTAATTTCAGTAAGGTCTCCCATAAGATCCTCATAGACAAACTGATGAAGTATGGGTTGGATGAGCAGACAGTGATCTTAAACTGACTGAGTGGATGGGCCCAGAGGGTGATAATCAGTGGCATGAAATTGGAGGCCAGTAACTGTCAGTGTAATCCAGGGGTCAGTACGGGGTCCGGTCCTCTTTAAGATCTTTGTTAATGATGGGGAAGATTGTGCCCTCAGCAAGTTTAAAGTTGACACAAAGCTGGGGGGAGTGGCTGATAGGTGCTGCCATCCAGAGAGGCCTCATCAGGCTGGAGAAATTGAATGACAGGAACCTCATGAAGTTCAACGAGGAGAAATGCAGTCTTGCACCTGGGGAAGAACAATCCAAGGCACCAGTATATGCTGGGCTGCTCAGCTGGAAATAAGTTTGGCAGAAAAGAATTTGTGGGGTCCTGGTGAACACCAAGTTGAACATCAGCTCCTGAGGTGTCCTTGCTGCCAAGAGGGTGAGAGGGACCCTTGTCTGCTGTAGGCAGAGCATTGACAGCAGGAGGTGAATCTCCTCCTCCTCTGTCAGCACTGGTGGGCCACACACCTGGAGTGCAGTGTCCAGGTCAGGGCTCCATGTAGGAGAAATGGGGACATGGGAGGAGACTGAGAAAGGTGGGACAGTTCAGCTTAGAGAATAAACTCTTGGTAGGGCATCTCAATGTGTAGAAATACCTGAAGGAGGGTGCAAAGAGAATGGGGCCAGGTGCTATTCAGTGGGGCCCAGTGACAGGATCAGAGGCGGTGGGCAACACTGAAACATAGGAGGCTCCTCTGAACATCAGGAACCATTTTTTTTACTGTGAAGGATACTGAGCAGACGTTGCCCAGGGAGACTGTGAAATTTTCCTCCCTGGAGATATCCAAAAGCTGTCTGTACATGGTCCTAGGCAGGTGTCTCTAGGTGGGCGTGCTTCGTCAGGTGGTTGAGCCATGTCACCTTCCGAGCTCACTCCCAGCCCCAACCATTTTATGGTTCTGACTAGGATTCCTTACTCAGTCTTTCTCTCGATATAAAATCCATATCAACCTGGATATTTTTTGTGCTGTGTTTCCATGTTTCTTACTCTTGTTCTGAAGTTATATACATTTTTTAGGATAAGTTCTGTTTTTTTTTTCTTCTCAAAGTTATACTGTTTCTTCTTCACACATCCTGCTTCCACACTAGTTTTCCACTTTCCCTCCCTTCTTCCTTCATCTGTGTAGATTCATTTTCCCTATCATGATATTTTTGGCTATTCAAGGTACCCACCCTGCTTTTCTTTTTCACTCCTCTCTTGCCTGAAAGCCCAAATCTCACATCTACCATCACAACTGTTTTCTTCCTTTTCTTCCTTCAACAGCAGAGGTCATATCTCCAGCCTGTCTCTCCCTCCATCTCACTCCACTTTCCTCATTCCTGCTATTAAGTCTCCTTGACTTTTTTTCCTAAGCCTTTGCACATCTCTCCTCCTGTCCCCTATGTGGAATACCTTCTAAACCAAGTCACTCATCCCAGATTTATCACTAAACAAGATTTCAGAAGAAATAATTAAAAAATGAATAAACACAGGTATTTCCCACAGTAGCATAAGCACTGAGTGTAGGAAAGGTTGTGCTGTTATGATTATAATGAAAAATAAAACCTATCTCTGGTAGTGTCAGTATGTCTGGTAGCTTCAATTTCTCTCATATCACACTGATATCTACTTTTTTTTTGTGCTGCAGAGTGCCTCTGCTTATGCTGTCCTCCTGGGAGAGGGAGGAGGGCTTAACANGAACAGTCTGGCTTTAAGGCCCCCTTCACTTGTCCCCTAGGACATCTTTGTTGTGACTTCTGACACGGCACTGTGAGGTTTATTATTATCACCAATTTTATCACATCTTTGACAACTACAGCTGCCTCTCACCTGCAGGTTACTTTTTTCTGTTTGTTTCTTCTGAAGATGCATTGGTAAAGTCCCAGAGTGGTGTAAACTGAAGTCTTTACTTCCCCTGTATGTGATTGTTTTAAGAGAATTCCTTTTAGGGATTCTGTCCCCCACTGTTTGGAGCTTTTTGATATGATTCTTTTTCTCCCACACATGCAACAACTCCTAGTCTTGCAGCTGATATTGATGAACTGGTTTTTGTGTTGTGTTTCTTTTCTTTTTAACATGTATTTGGTGCAGAATCTCAGGACCTGAGTGACCTGATCAGGGTAGACCTTCAGGCAGCTGCTACACTACAGACATCAGATGAATTGCTCTTTTTATCACTTATTATTTAGGGAGGAGGTAAATTTTGGGCAGCCTTAAACAATTTGCAGCTCATCAGGAATCCTGGAAAGAGGGAATTAGGGAAGTAGAGTGTTCCATATTAAAGAAATATGTGGAACCTTCCTTTTGCCTCTGATAATCCTTCTGGCTTTTTCAAATGCTGAGTCAGTGCTTAATCAAGCACCAGTTCTGTGAAGACTCACAGGCATGAAGCACATGAATCAGCTTATAGTATACACTGGCAAGGATGTCCTTGAATTTTGGTAGGGTCGGAACCCAATTTAAGAGTAATCCTACTGACCACTGGATGTCACTGCGACACTGCAGGAATGAAAATTAAGGCAAGGCTTTTCTAAAGTATCCAAAGAATTTTAATAGCACGAGTCCTTAAGATCATAATTTCAACTTTTGGAATTTCCCTAAAATTAGCTGTTAGCCTACATGGCACTGGTGGATAGTGAACTTTAATTTTGAGAGTTAGACACTCTAATCTATAAAAAAGTTATGTTAGTACTCTATCATAAAAAAGTTACAAATTAGTGTCATTAAAAAGCATGTATGTGTCTCAGAAAGGGGATTCCCAAAAGGCATTCTAGTTGCACTGGTTTTTGTCATTGATTCAGTGAAGATTTTGATGAAAAATGAAATTAAAATATATTGTTCAAATTTAAAAAAGGACTGACAGAGTAGTTTAGTTAATCTACTCCACTTTATAATCCACTTTTGGAATCAAATAATGTCAATGCTAATTTAATTTACTCTTATCATCTGCAGTTATTTAATAATCTCATCAGAAAAGAAACCTAATTTCTTTACTGTTATTTCAGATCATGATTTCCAAACTTTCTATTTTTGTTCTTCTCCTTTTCAAAGATTCAAAGAAAGCAAATAAGGAGTTGTAAGAGATGTTATATAAAACAGTCTTATATACACATAAAATAGCTCTATTATGTAATAATAGAAAAAAAAATTAGATTCTACCAAGTAAGGAAAAGAGAAATCTGGGATATTGGACTTAGCCAATGGCAGAAAATGGAAAAGTGAAAAATGAGGATACACATTGAACAGATCACTTGAATTAGAGATGATTCTTTCACCTTTGGGTTATTGAAAGGAAGCCTTACTTGGAGAGTTGTAGAAAAGGCTGCTGATAGTAACAGAGCACTTAATGTGGCTAGACCTATGGGACTCAAATTATGAGTGATTCATAAATATGAAAATCAAGTTTGGTCTTTAGTTAAGATGGTGGTGCAGCTGGGTGTCAGGTCTGTTCACACCCACCACACACAATCCATGGATTCCTTTAGTGCTGCAGGAACATCCCAGCCAGCCTCCACATACGTCAGGGCTGGCTTGAGGCAGTGGCCAGCTTGAAACCAGAAAACCTTCACACCTGAGTATTTGACTGTGACATGTGCCCAAACAGGTAAAACAATTTTGGACAGTTTTTAACATTCCCTAAGGCAGCTCCAGCTACATATAGTCCAATTTTTATCCTGAAAGTTGGAAATTCCTAATTTTCAGTGAAGATGATTTTTGCTTGTTTTATATTGACTCAGGTATTTGCTTTCCCCCTTGATTCTTCTACTGCAGTATAGGTAGAAGAAATAATTTTCTAACCTTAGAAACAATGGCAGCTTTTTAAGGCTAAGTAATGTATTTCATACTCTCCCTTCATTACTTTTTATTCACCTTCAGACAGCTGTGAATACTGCCATGACTTGATTATTATATGTCTGCCAAGATTCTGAAGTTTCTCTCTAATTTCTCCTTGATAAAGTTAGAGCAATTTATGCAAGTATAAACTGATCTACCTCCACTAGATTTTTTGGCCTGTGCTTAGTATGTTGCTGTGTGTTTTAAAATGTTTTAAGAGTTGCAGCCACAACAGAATCTCCTAGATTAGCTAGTCTAAAGGATAATTGCTTGACATGATGCTTATTAGCAGAATTTCACAGATGGTCAAGCCTGAGTTTTATTAATTGCTCAAGTTAAACTAGAGTTTATTCATAATTAATGATTCAGTAGCAAAAATTTTTCTCAGCTCAGAAGTTGAATAAACATGACCCTCTAGAAGGGAAGACAAAACTGAGATGGTGAAGATTTGTTGCTGGATTAATGGACATAAATTCAATACTAAATGGATAAATTGTTTAATGAAAACAAGATCCTTGTGGGTCACATGCCACAAACAGCCTGAGCTGGAAAGTAGATTAAAGGTTAAAGTTAGGGTTCAGTAAAAGAGAGAGCCTAGAGAAGTGGCTGGGAATGGGGCTGGAAATGGACACCCTAAGGAAGGTCAGGGGAGCCAAGAGATTTGTGCTCAGAAAACTGTGTTGTGGGTCAGAGGTGGGGTCTTAGTCCAGACCTAAGATGGGAAGTAGGATTCAGGTTTGAATTTGGACTGAATGGAAGGGAGAGCCTGGAGGTGTGGTTGGAGTGGTGCTTAAAATGGCAGAAAAAAATTATGTTTCATCTGAATGAAAGAGATTAATGGAAGATAAAGAGGTCTCAGGACCATTTATTCAAATGGAGGGATGTGCAGTATTTGAACAAGTCAATAATAGGAATATTGGACAGAAACTATTTTAGAAAAGGTTCTATTAAATGTCAATGCTGTTAATACACATAACCAAATGATATTGTGTTTTGACTGTTTTTATACTGTGAAAATGATAGAGGACTTGCTTCGTAAAAATAATAAGTATTATGGTGAGTTTGTAGAAAAGAAGAAATATATACACTTTCTTTTAGGAGACAGTAGACGTAGCAAATCTGCTATAGGCAATACTTTTTCATCATATGTATTTGGTCTTCTTTCATATTTGTTCTAACTTCCTATATTCTGATCATCTTTTAAGGGGCTGCCAGTTCAACAGAAAATATAAATTTTGTTACTATAAATTATGCTGCACCTGAAAGCACAAATTTCTCATACAGAAGTTCTTCAGATTGAACACTATATGTCTGAAGAAAGGCTGGGAGGAAAGGAGTGAAAGGGTTTTTGAAAAGCTTTTCGAACCATTACTTCAGCACAGGGTTCCCTTCTTTCATGGAAGAGAATAAAACCATTTCGCTAGAAGAGATTCCCCCTTAAATCAGCACCTGTAAATTTTCAAGCTGACACTTCTCAGCCTTTAAAAAACACTGTTTAGAGACAGTTACAATTATCTCCCAAAGCATTGCAGTTCTCAGCTATCTCAGTAAGTCAGAGTGTGACAATGGGCAATGGAATTCCCTAAAAGCCATGCAAGATTTATAGTAACACAGTCAAACAGCAGCATTTCCTTTGCAGATTTGGTAGGTGCAGCACAGACACCACTTTTTTTTGCATGTGCAAGGGCTTTTCTTAAGCTTTTCGCCTTTTTCCAGTCTTGGCTGATGCCAAGATAGAGTAGCAGCTATCACATGTTTTGATGGCCTGTTTGGCAGCTTCCTTACAGACCAAAAAGGCAGCTTAGCTTAAGAGGCCTTGGAGGGATATGGAGGCAATGAGCCCCCGGATGGTCCTTGGGGCTGTAGTCCAGCACCAAGTAGAGCAGGAGCTGTTTCATTATACTGTGCACTACAGGGACTTAGGTACCTGTTTCCCTCTGTAGGGAATGAATGAATGAAGTAATTAATCATTAATTTCATGCCTCTCAAGCGTGAAGTTGTCTGACACTCACAAAGCCAAGGAATTGACTCTGCTCTCCTTTACACCTTGTTTAACCTAATGAAACAGCAATGCTTTTTTTTTTTCTTTTAATATAAGAGAGAGCTCAGAATGGGCCTTAACAACTTTGAAATCACCTTAAAGGGAAAGCAACCTTCCCCCAGAATTAATTCAGAAGACATTACAGAGAAACAAGAAAGCTCTGTGTTCTGCTTCAGATCCTGAAGCATGTTGATCCCCAAAACTGCCATCATGATGTGATTTAAATACTTATTGCTCAAGTAAGGTGTCCCTTCTGTCAGACAAAGGAAATCTGACGTCTGGTTGCCACAATCAAGTTACAAACAGCATTCTTGTTTGGAACATATGAAAGAACGGTGACGGATGACTCAGAACCGTATTATGACTTATAGAAGTCTGCAAGTGGCCTTAACCAAGATTTTCTACTTGCTGTTTTTGAGTTCTGGCCACACATGATTATTTCTGAGGTTCTGCCCAGCATGCAGGGGTCAGTTCTGCAGCTGGTGGCTGTTACAGCCTGCAAAAGCAGGTGGGTGAGGGCTAGTGGTATGTACTGGTTTGAGAGCAAAACAAGTGAGAGGCTCCAAGTCAGAAATACAATTTATTAGGAAATAGGAAGAAAAGAAAGCAAGCCACTGACAAAGTCAGAATACAGCCTGATATCCTGTTGGTCAGGGTGTTGGTAGCAGTCCAGTGGTAATAGATGGGCCTGGTCTTCCTCTGAGAGTCTAGTGAAGAAAGGCACCTTGGTGTCCCAAATCTCAGGTTTTTATCCAGGTAGAGGGGCTTGGCTCCTCCCCCTGGATGGAGCATTTTCCAGTGGGATGATGTAAGCATCAGTGGACTCAATGACTCATTAGCAGAAAACCTCTCCCTGGAGGGAGGATGGGTTGTGGGAGAGATAAGGAAACTGCTCTTGCTGGTTTCTTATCAGCTGTCTTATCAACACAAGATTGCATCACCCCCCCATCCCAGTTCCAACAGATGGTGATAGAATAACATACCTTTGATTACATTTTGCACTGTAACCCCTGACATGGTGTCACACCATGGGTATAGGCTTTTCTCACTGGCCATGGGCTCCAGTCTGCTGCTCTGGTCTGCTGGATGTGTGGCTTGAGCACGTTTCAGCCAAGAAGAATTCATAAGCCAAGTGCTGCCTAGGCACTAGACTCATGCAAAGGAGGAACCCAATACTGGGTTTATCATGGATTCATAGAATCACAGAATGCTTAAGGTTGGAAGGGATCTTAAAGTTCATCTATTCCAACCTCCTCATTATGGGCAGGGATGGCACTCACTAGATCACATTGCTCAGGGCCTCATCTAGCCTGACCTTGACCATTTCAGGGATGAGGCATCCACAGCCTCCCTGACAACCTGTGCCAGTGCCTCCCCATCCTCTGAGTAAGGAATTTCTTCTTAACATCTAAATTAAACCTGTTATTTTTCAGTTTAAAACCAGGGCCCATTGTCTTGTCACTATCTGACCATTAAAAAAAATAAAAATCCCTCTCCCTCCTTTTTATAAGCAACCTTGAGATACTGGAAGGTTGCAGGTCTCCCTGAAGCCTTCTCTTTTCTAGGCTGAACAACTCCCAGCTCTCTCAGCTTGTCTTTGGACGGAGACATTTTTCATCCCTCTGATGATCTTCGTTGCCCTTCTCTTGACCCATTCCAGCAGGTTTGGGTGATGTGTAGCGAGATTAAATATTTCAAAGGCAAGGAACAAAAAAATCTTGTCTCAGGTTTTCTCACTGCCTCAATGGAAGAGAGTATGATGATGTACTTCAAAGCGTGATTGAGTCACCCCTTGGTGAAGCCTGGACCTCTGGCTGTTACTACTTTGTTCCAGGCACCTTTCCTGCATCTCTCCTGAAGATGGGAAGGATGTTTATGACAGGGTGCAAAAGGGTGCAAGGGCTCCCCTTGTGCTCTGGCCATGCAGTCTGATTACAGTCCTTGAGATTTATGGGGACTTAGGTAGGCTTTATGTCCTTTGCTCTCAGTGTCGCAGATGGAAATGAGATTTCATACTCACAATTTCCTATGTTTTCATTTCCTCATCAAATATTTGTTTGTTTGTTTGTTTGTTTGTTTAGTCCCTCCCTTGAAAATCTGCTTGTGTTTTGTATATTTATTCTTCCTGGCAGGTGCTTAAGAGACTGGTTGAGTAAATGACAAGACATAACTGAGCTTTTCTCTGACTGTCACAATCCTCAGGACATACAAGGTCAGGTCTTTGCTGTAGAAGAAGCCGACTTAACAAGGTACTAATTTACAGGAAGGAAAGAGATTACTGATCACAGTAGATTTGTACAGCAGATGAATATGTAATTAAGAATGAATAATTTATTAAAAGTATTCAGCCTTACTATCTGCTCACAGTAAGTCCATGAGTATTTCAGAATGTTCTTATGTTTGTCATTAGATAGTTTCTGCTATCCCCTTCTCTTGGATTTATTTTTTGACCTCTTTCCTGAACTAAAATTTGGCCATATCACTCCAAGAGTGGGCAGGTGTGCAAACTCTTCTTTTGCATGTATAGACTAAAAATAAGATTTATAAAACTTTTTGAAACATAATTTAAAATATTTTTCCATAGTTGCTTAGCATTAGCCCATAAAAAGAGAAAGCAAATACAAAATGAACCCTTTAAAAAGAGTGATAGATAATAAATAGAGCATCTGTATCATGCTTTCTGGCCAGGATTTCTGAAAAATTGTATTTTATATGTATGTGGTTTGCTTTTGTTTTTCATTTTTAAATTAGACATCTAAAAATTGATGTAGGAGTATCCAGTGAGAACTGTCAGACTCTCTGCTGTGGTTTAACATGCAGACAGTTAAATCCCACACAGTTGCTTGCTCACTTGTCTCCCCAGTGGAATATGGGACAGAATTGGGGGAAAAAAATCCTGGGGTGAGATAAAGAAAGGTAAATAGCACAGAAATGGAAAGAAAAGGACTACTATTACTCCTCCTTCTGCTGATAAAATAACTACATTACAAAGCAAGTGATGCAAAACGAAATTGCTCACCACCCACTCAGTGATCTCCATCCATTTCCCGGGTAAGCAGCCACCCTCAGCCACCTTTCTCCCTAATCCATACGCCAGGCATGACATTTTATGGTGTGGAATATCCCTTTGTCCAGCTGGGGTCAGCTGTCCTGGCTGTGTCCCCTCCCAGCTCCTTGTGCTCTGCTCCTTGCTGGCAGGATGGGGTGAGAAGCTGAAAAGCCCTTGACTTAGTGTAAACACTGCCCAGCAACAACCAAAACACGTGTGTTACCAGCATTGTTCTCATCTTAAATCCCAAACACAGCACTGGACCTGCTACTAGGAA
Source organism: Anthoscopus minutus (assembly GCA_013399455.1). Lineage (NCBI taxonomy): Eukaryota > Metazoa > Chordata > Aves > Passeriformes > Paridae > Anthoscopus > Anthoscopus minutus. The sequence continues at coordinate 18,124 of VWYI01048613.1, forward strand.
GAAAAGTAATTCTATCCCAGCTGAAACCAGGACACTTTCTGATTTGTAATACTCATGACATTTATTTAAATGCATATATTTGGACATATCAGCCTAATGGCAATTCCTGTTTTCAAACAAACATGAAAATGTTGCTTAATCAGCCCTCAAAATGATGATGCTAGATAAGATAGTTCCAGTCTACAATTTTCTTTTGGCACTGGCTTGACCAAAAATATCTGGTTTGGACTGCATTAGGACCTCTTCTGTGATTTCTTCACTGAAGATAAATTGTATAGGAAAGGATGACTTTCAGAAAGGATTTTGGTCAGTGGTAAGGTGTATTTTTGGGGAGGAGATATGAGCTACTGGAAGACGAACTACTACTATACAATTTTTCTCATTTTTACGTATCTTTCTTTTACCTGGAAAATGTAGGACACTTTAAAAATATGGAAGAAAACTAGCATTTCTTCCTTTGTGAGCTTCTTCTTCTTTCTATTATATCTTCCCCATGATGTAATTTTTCTTGCACACTTTCTATCAAGTTTTCGTCTGCCCTACTCTACTCCCACATAATTCTTCTAAGTGTATGAGCACTATTCCTCTACTTCCTAAGGAAACAACAAATCTCCTTCAGCAGTAACCTCCATTTTTCACTGCTGCTTTCTGCCTGCTGGATCTCTCCTTATCCAGACCTTTGAGCTCTGGCTCAGGCCAGCCCAAACACTTGCTACTCAGAGGCATCCTTACCCTGCATGCCCCAGATGCGGCTGTGCTTTCATCCCACTATGTGGCAGTTTCTTGTCTCCACTCCCCTTTGGTAATGCCAGGTTTTTCATAATCTGCATATGCACAGCACATGAAAAATCTCTCACTGATGTGGTTTCTAGCTTTAAAGCTTAGGAATACAATCAAAAGCTCTGAAAATTTCTTTTCTTTCCTCCTATCCATTGTCACTGGGTTCAGTAAACCATGCCTGCTGTATCATGCCGTATCCTGGGAGATGCCAAGTCCCCTGTTCTGTGGTTGCTCCTTTTTGTTGACAGCTGATCTGCTACCAGGACTCTGGAGAAATGGGAGCTGAAAACATCATGTGTGTGTGTCAGTACCACCATAATGGGCCTCATGGGGACAATCCAGCCACGGCTGCATTCCTGATAAGGTGTCTCTCTCGGTTGCCACCTGTAGTCTACTAATTTGCTACAAGGCAGGGTTCCCTGTCGCCACATCTGTGGTGGGAGTCTCTGGGTCTGTAGAGAGGATTGAAATGAAAGCATCATGTGGTGACACTGCAGGCTGCTGTGCCTCTGCCATAGCATGTAACAAACCGACCTAATTGGAAAGGTGCAAACTTTTTTTCCAGCAGAACCCCCTCTCCTAATTTTCCGTGCGAGGGTTTCCATTCCCTAACCAGCAGTAGGGAAGCTACTCCTTTGACTTTTCCATTTTAAATATGTAGTTTCTGGAGTAAAAAGCTGGCTGTGAATCAGTACTTGGTGGGAGGACCAGAAAGAGAGCCTTCTGATTCTGTCCTCTGCCCACTGAAGCCTGACACAGCAAGAGAGACTTGCTGGGTGCTGTGTGCTGAGAGTGGAGCCACATCTCTGTGACACTCCAGGTTTCCTTCCACCATGGCTTTGTTTGTTTTTTTTTCCCTTCTTTTTTTAAAAAATTAATTTAACTTTATTATGAACTGATGTTTGAGTAATGTTACTTATGGTACAACATGTTCATAGCAAATTGGAAAACTGTTGGCAGGGGTGGAACAATGATTTGGTGACGAATATGTGTTTTTTTAACCTGTTTTTAAAATAAAGACTTTAATGAAATGTGTGAGGGAGTGTGTACATGTGAGAAAGGGATGAAACACAGCACGGTTTAAATGCTGTCACGTTTTACAGCTGGGATACCATTTTTTCTCCTACAAAAGCTGATAAAATACAAGTTCCATTTAGGCATAGGATTTATAGTTACTTTAACATATGCCCTGAAAAAAAATGTGTATCTACAGGGGATAGTAGTTCATGGAGAAAACAAGTTGGTGCTGAGAAGTTCAATTACTCTCCTGAAATATCAATAATGTAGCTGGAAGAAAGAAAAAACAACAGGCCACTTCCTATATTGGATGTATTCTCAAAACGTCTATAAAGACTTGCTGCCAGCAGCAAGAAAGTAATAACTATAAATGTTGCTCAGTGGGAAGACTTAGTGATAGAGCCCCTCTGCTTGAAATTTTACAGAAGCCCTGCCAACACCGTGTAACTTTCATGTTTTTGCATTTTTATTTTTATTATCGTTTCTATTATTCTTGGCAGGTGCATGTGTCGGCAGGTGAACTCAGGGTCTCCCTCCTGGCAAGGCTCTCTATCTTTTCAAGTCATTCAGTGTAAGCCTGCAGTTTCTTGACTCTGAGATATGCTGAAATACCTTTTAAACATACTGTTCTAGATGGTCACTGTATCACTTCCTAAAGTCCCACTCTATTCTCCTACAGAAAGCTTAAGCAGCAGAGTGAGCAATGTAATTTTATTCCTTAGTTACCAGAATCTTCCTGCAATTTCTTTTATTTGACAGCTATGGTTGAATTTAATGATAACAACTACAATGATGATGATGATGATGATGATGAAACAACCCCAACATATTCTAGGCTGCTTGAGGCAAAGTGTTATGTGTTTTTCTCCTCTTCTTGAGGTACTGGTGCCTGTGCCTGGTCTCAGCAGCACAAGATCATGAAGAAAATGGAGAACATTGTGTGATAGAATTGTCACATGTGGGAGCTGACAGAGCTTTGCCATTGCACAGGACAGCCCTTTATCAAAAGAGCTTCTGAGAAAAGTTCTGAGCTTACTTCTGATGGAGAGAGATTGCTGACCTGAGGTGCTGAAACAAATAGGCTGGAAACAGATTCAGGTGAATGAATCGATGTTTTTCTTTTCTAAGGAGATTGAAATGAGTATTCCCCCTCTTCTTTTTCTTTAATTTTTATAACCATCCTCAGCTGAAGTTTTAAAAATGTTTTTACATTTATTTTACATATTTCAAAATAACATTTATTAGCCTAATACTTCTAATTATGCACAATGGATGAGTCACATGTAGAGTGTGCTCCCACATTTCTTCATTTGAATTCATATGCACACTTACCTAATTTGGCAGCAGTGGCATGGCTACATGTTAAATTAAATGATCCTGCTAAGATTAACTCTCAGAGGCAGACCTACTGTGCAACAAGGACTTTAAGATTCAGGTCCTTCCAGGTTTTCCCATTTTTTTCATTGCAGGGATCATTACTTAACTCAAGCTCAGAAGACAAACATCTGAAGGTGGATCAGTGTGAATCTGTCTTTTGGTTCAGACAGAAATTGTTTCAGAAATTTGGTGCTCCTATTGAATAAATTTATTCAGTAAGAATAGATCATTACTTTGGGGATGAGCACTTTTAAGGAGAGAGGAAAGAGCTTTAGAGTGGGCTTACACTAGTATTTAATTCTAGAAAAGCTGAGTGTTTCTGAAGCAAAAGTCCCAATTTCTGCCTTGCTGTGCTGCAGTGTGCATCTGGGAGAATTTCCAGGACATGGATTCCTGATTTCTACTGTCATAGGGATGGTCTCTGCTTGCTCAGGTGTGCTCAGTCCATACAACTATGATGCTTGTCTGGATGAGCCCTCCTACAAACACCTGTAGTGTGGCTGTCAGGCCCCCCAGTACCACCAGTTTTCTACCCTCACACTGCAAGGAGAAGCAGACAGAGCTTCAGTGCTGTGCAGCCAGTGTGACCCTTGCCCTAGTGTTTAATTACGGTCAGTAAATCATGGTGATACCTGTCACTATAGTTTATGGTTGTGGTCAAACATCTACAAAGTGGAGATGCTCCCTGCCCACAGAGTCTGGTTTTTTGTCTGGCATCTCTGTGTGATGGTGGATATGTTAATATACCCAAATAATCCCTGAGGGAAAAAAAGAAATCTAATTTTCAGTCTGGAAAGTAATGTATTGAGAGTCATTCATTCAAAGGTAGGTTTAGCTCCTGTGGCACCTGTGGCTGGGAAAGTGCTGGAGGCCCTGCATTTTGGTCTTCTGCACCTCAAGTATGTATTTCTTGCTCCCTAGATGGTTTAAGTAAGTGGCATGCTTTCTGGCAAAGGAGAAAATGCAGCTGCTTCGGCCATAATTTTTTATTGTGAATCCTTATTGCATTTTTGTGTCATAATAAATACACACCCACATACATAAAGTCTCCTCTTTGACTGCATTATAGTAGGCACTAGAAAAAGATCTATTAAAGTTCTAATCATTCCCCAAAAATAGGATGGGAACAACAGCAGTTTCCAGCAATGTCTGTTATCTTGAAAGACTTAGCAAATTCATGGAGTTCCTTATATTTTCTATGAATAGGAGAAATATATATTCAATAATCAGTAACCTTATTATTTTTTTTTAAAATCTCTGGGAATACCTGATTTCCTGGTTAGGTATTTGAAGCATCTTACCTGATGTGTTTACTAAAAAATGTAAGCAGTCAGACTTTGGCAAAAAGAAACTTCAAAATCAGAAAATGCACTTGAGACATACATTTATGCAAGAAAAATTATGCTTTGGACAGTGGTCTGGTCAGGTTACGTAGAGGGTTGCTTTAAGCAGTCACACAGGTTATCAGCTGAAATGACTTGCTTTATACACATGGTTCTTTCATTAAAAGGTCAAATAAAATTGTGCTGGAAGCCTAGTGGGTACTTTAAGTGGCTAGTTACTCAAAAATGGCTTTTTGGGGATGATATTAGAGAGACTCTCAAACGTAGGTTCTGTTGTATTTTGTCCCATACTCATTTTTAGGGAAAAAACCCCATGACCAAAACCCAGATGCTAGTTTTTAAATGGTGCTGTCACACTGAGCTCTTCCTATTTTTTTGAAGTCTTTCTAGAAGATAGATACAGATCCTCAGTAAAAATGCAGGGATGTGAAGCTGTGTCCCTATGTGTGATGCCTCACTATTACAAACAATCATATAACAGCTTTCAGGAATGGTTCAAATTATTTTGTATGAAAAAAAAGGACACTTATAATTTTCTATCACACTGGAAGATGTTGATCTGTGCTTTGACACTTATATTTTCCCGAGTATTCAGCTTAAATTAATTCCTTATTAATTTTATAATCATTTATTAATCACTGTGAGCACTATTCTAGAAGCTGTACTCCCTTGGAATATATGCCCAAGAAGTATTTGGAGAGGCACAGTTTCACTCAGCCTTCATTTTGCCTGACTAGACAAGACAGATTCTTGTAGTTCCTTAGTTGAGTAACCTCCTTCTTGCCCACATAGGCTTAGGAGCTTCACCAGACCTCCTTTCTCACCTGCCAGTGGCTGGAGGTGGATGGACTATGTTAGATGAGGTATTCTCTGTGTTCTGTACAATGGCATTAGAGTCTAGAGAATTCACCAATACTGATACATCATAGAATTGTCTGACTTTGTCCTGAAAGATAAACTGCTTTAGTGTCTTGCAGTCACTTGGTCAGGAGATTAACAAACTTCTTTTCAGATATTTTAGATTAATGAGAACTGATTAAAATAACTTTAGCTGCTAAGTTAAAGCATACTTCAAGCTATTGTTATATTAATGCAGGGGACATAGTAAAATGTGCTGGATTTGAAATTTCCTGGATATTTTCTTTTCACTCGTGTTTTCAGCCTAGTCCAGTGGGTGGCACAAGAAGCACAAAAACCAGGTGAGTTTCCATCCCAGCATGTCCCATAGGATTTCTATTTAACTATTGTAGTTCTTAGTTAAAAATAATAAAGGAGATGCAAGAGGGTAAGGAAGTGCATTCCTCAGTCTGAGAATTTGGTATCAGACATTGTGAATGTTTAATTCAATATAATTTTATATTCATCAGTGTCTGCAAACACAGGCTCGAGGGGTCAGTCTGAGAGCTTCCTTTCCTTAAAGCACTATGGCTGAGAGCTGATGTGCTGGGCATTGTGTGAGAGCTGCAGATCTAACCTAGATTGTACCCACTGAGTGCCTTTTTGTTCCAAGTGCTGTGGCTGTGGGCTCTGCATTGCAGCATGTTCAGAACTGTGCATGTATAAGCAGTATTTAGCTCTTTCAGTGACATTGAAATGATCTTTATTAAACTCAGTTCCAATTTCACAGCTGGGATTGAAAAAAAAGAGAATGACAGATCTGAAATAAATACTGCAGCTAAGATATTGCCCAGATAACATCCTACTGTAATGTTTTGTGGGAAGGTACTGGGGTGTCATAGGAAAGCCTGTAACGCTCATGCAGGTGCTCCATCCATGACACATCCATGTGGTTGCTGTCTTAATGAAAAATTGAAGGGAACAACTTACATTTACTTTGCAGAAGTACAGGCAAAACCAAACCTTGCTGTGATGAAAGGATGCATTTTGCGGAGCAAATTCGCTGAGGATTTGAAGACATTGTATTTGGTTGGGATCATCAGTTGGTATTTCAGGTCAGTGGTAAGAGAGGTCGGAAATATCATAACAGATTTCAGAAGGCCTTTAGGAAACAGCTGGGTCTGAGAGGGCTGCAGGTGGGAGAAATCCCTGTAGTACTCTTGCCAACCAATGGACTCTGATCTTCCTCTAAAGCAGGAAGGCTGTGGATGCAGAAGAAATGCAAAGCAGAAGCTGTTTCTATGGACCATATGCCTTATGAGATGTTCAGCAATTCCTGGGCCATTGAAAGCCTACTCTGTCTACTGTTAGAGGGGACCTTGGATGCATGAAAGAGTCAGAGGAGGAAGAAATCAGAGCAAAACACAAGAGTTACTGGTTAGAAGAAGGTCTAGTAACAAATTTTCCAGAGTAGCATTTTTCCAAATGACCAAAGATAGCACTTCTTTGGGGAATATGTGTTCCATCAGAAATTCTCATTTTGTTCAGGGCAGCTTCTAGTAGAAGTTTGTTGGATTTTGGCAAATGGTGCTTGGAAATGCCTGAGCCTCTGGGCCACTAAGTGCCCTAGTGAAGCTAAGGATTGGGAACTCTTATATGCCCTGGGGTTTCTCTGGTCTTCTGTGCTTCACTGAAGAGGCTTGTGGGAGTTTGGAGATTCATAATTTCTGAGATCTGAAATGCTGCTTTGAGGAGGATATATGCGTGTATGTAAGACCCAGATGGGCTGGCCAGAGGCCTGAATGATTCACACCTGAAGTGCCCTGGCTCTAGACTGAGGTGGGCAGGTCTTGCAGGCTCTAGAGAATCTGACATCAAGGTACAGTAGTGTGTGGCTCTGGTGGTGCTTGCTCTTCACACTGTGCAAGGCTCCAGTGCTGACTAATACAGGTTTCTCATGGATTTGATGAATTCCTAAAAGTGGGAAGGAAACAAAAGAAGAAAACAGTGAAGAGGAAAAAATGGTGAAGGAGTGGAGGTTGAAAGCTTCTAGAAATAGAGGATTTAAGACTAGAGAAGATTCAGCCACTGGCCTTTTCTGTGTCAGTCTTAACAAAAGTGAAATACTGAGGAGGTAATTTTACTTCTGGCTGTCACTTATTTTGAAGAACAGGACAATTAATACTGTCCGGCTAAATGATGGGGAAGAATTATTCATCTGCATTATGGGAATATAAATAAAATTTTACTTTGCATGAAAAAATAAATACAGAAAATAAGAACAGAGGAGAACAGAGGAAATTTAGACTTTGAATCTACAATCTTATACTGGTCACAAGCATGCAATTCTTGTAGGCTGAAGCACTGATAACAGATCAGAATCTGACAGGGAGCTGAGCCAAGTTAAGGCCAGAGAGAGACTCAGAGTTTCATCTTGCAATGCAATGCAAATTTGTCACCAGAGCAAGCCATCTCTCTTGTAAGAGTTTTGTGAGCTGTCCTCTGGTGGTGCCCAGGCTGGTACAGCATCCACAAGCACCTCTAAGCCCCAGCAGAAACAGAGGGCAGTTGCAATTCAAGGTGGGTGTCCATTAGAAGTAGCAGCGGTGTCTCATCATTGCAGGTCCTTGTTACTCTGGCAAGAAATGTCTAATTATTGGGATCTCCCTGCTCTCTGCAGGGCAGTGCAACAGCCAGGATACACCCATGCTCTCTTCCCTGGGTCTTGGGGCCTTTTTCTGCTCAGGGGAAGATTATAGCTGAAGGAAGGTAGTGTGGTTTTACTCACTTCTCTGTGTTTCCCTGGTTGTGCTTAAATCTCTCCTACTTGCTCCCAGCTCCACTCTTTCTCTTGGCCTCAGTTCTACAGGGAAAGGCTGAATTTTCCCTGAGAATGGGGAAATCTCCCATTCTTTTATTTTGATTCATCTTTCCCAAGGTAGTCAGCATGCTAAGCTTCAAATTCTTTCATGCTCTTTTCCCCTGGTAGGAGCAGGGTGTCAGCAGAGAAGAGTGATGCTGATGGCAGAGAGACACAGCTGGTGTAAAGGGAGAGGTGCCTCTTCTGTCCCCTGCATCCCCATGGACTCTTGGCAGCATCTCCTCTTCCCTGGATGGTTGGGACTCATCTTCCTCTGCTTTTCTCTTCCTGGTGGAAGAAGTACCCCAGGAGTTGGTGGAAAGCAAGGGGTTTGAGCCTTGCTCCCTCTGAGGATCTGGATGTGTCCAGGAGACACTAAGAAGCTGGCAGAAGAGACCAAAAAGCTGGTAGAAGAGCCCAGATGAAGGAGATAGGCAAGGCTGATTCAGCATGTGGTCCTTCCCACAGCATGGTCATTTTATTTTTGAGTCACCTTGCCCCAGGAAAAAGCCCCCAAGCAGAAAACCACGGCCTCTCTGGGAGACCCCAGAAGCAGGGGGCTGAGTGAGGGCATGCAAGTCTGCAAGAAGATGAGCATCTTTTCCCTGTTTTCCTTTTGTTCAGTCCCTGGGATGACATGTCCTTGTGCGGGCTCGGAGCACAGAGCGCTCCCGTGAGCGGAGCCACGCGCTCCGTGTGGCCATGCCAGTGCTGCTTTGATGGCTGCATTCACAGAGGCAGAAGGCAAGCAGAGGTGAAGTTGCTTCAGGCTGTGCTTTGCCTGTCTCAACTTTGGATTCTGACTCTGAGCCACTCAGTTGCTTTTATTCCCACTGCAACAGGGGAGAATTGCAGAGATAAAAGTCCTCTGGGCGGCCCAGAGAAGTGAAGCGGTGTCACTTGGTTTGTAAAAGCTGGCTGAACAAAGCAGGTCGCATACCTCTGCAGTATCATCAGGGAATGAGGTGTTCTTTTTCCTTTGCTGTTCAGTAGATGACCCAGTTTGTGGTGGTTTTTAATATCACATTGCAACCCTTTTTTTACACAAGCAGATGGAAGGAATCAGCATCTGGATGGCAATGGTCCATAAGAAAAGGCAGGATGACCCAAAGCAAGACTGACATTTGGTTGCATTTTTAAGTAGATGTAGAGGTTAATTCCCCCATTTAATTCTTTTGCTTTGTCACTAAATATGTGCTGCTGCTGAGGATCAAAAGGAAACCATGACACTGCAGCTTATTCTTATTTTTCATGAGCACTACCCACTTCAAGATCTTTCATACATATTTTTGTAAATGTGAGTTGTCTATTCAACTAGACCAGAAGCATGCTATAATAAAATTTGCAAAAATCCTGCAGAGAGAACAAGAGAATAAGGATCAACATATCCTGCTTGGTAGATAGTATATTCATGATAACCAGACAGGGATCTCAGAAGCAGCCAGCATTTTACGTTCAGGGTATTTCATGAAAAGATGTAACCTTCGTGGGTTCAGTAAAATGTACATTATCTGTGGATCTTTTTCCCAAAGCTTCTCTTCCGAAGCCTTCCATAACTACTTTATTGCTTGCACTATCTGTTTCTGAGTATTATGCTGCCAGAGAGCATTGGCTCAGAAGCAAACTTAGTGTGAGTCAAAACAAGGCTGGTGGGAATTATATTTTAGGGCAAAATTGTCTGAAATAGAGCACAGGTGAGCTGTCATTGGGCATTAGTGTACCTGAGGAGCTGTGCTGTTCTGAACAGCCAGGGGAGGCTTATCTGGGCTCCACAGGTAGGCTGTGGCAAACATGACCAGCCTTGCCCAAGGTGAGAGCCGGAGATTTCTGGGTAATCTGCTCAACACCATGTTCTCATAAATGTGGATGAAGCTGAAATGAAATTACCTCCACATGGAACAAGAGGGACTGATGCATTGTCTCTTGAGTGTACAGTTGAGATGAAATTCAAAATGGGAAAAAGTTTGTGAAAATGTGTGCAAGTGGGAATAAATTCAAAGATATAAATACAGAAAAGTAAGCCACAGTACGTCCTCTAGAAGTCTTTGCTGGATGGGACATTGTTACAGGCTGTGCTGTAATTAATCTCAAAGGTGAACAAAAGAACTAGAGTGGATCTTCAGGTGAATAACAGAAATGAAAAATGTTTGCATTTATTGACAGATTGCTTAAAATCACTGTTACTTTAATGCACTACTACATGTATTTCATTAGCAGCAAAGGAATGGTAAATAATGGTTCCCAGGTATTATAGAGGAGAAATACCCAATGTCCTTCTACTGAAACAGTTCTCCTGGCAAAATTGTTTAGACATGTTGAACATTCTTCCTTCTTCCCCTTTAAATGGTTTTCTCTGAAGTCTGAATTCATTCTTCCTCACAGTGGAATGAACCCTGCACTGAATGAGCAGAGCAGTGGCTTCAGTTCTAGTTAAATTAGTTCAAAATGGACCTAGTCCCAAAACTCTTAATTGCTGGATAAATCCCCATCCCCACTCTCAGTTTCTTGCTTCTCAGCAGCTCATTTCTCCTTCTGTCTCTGACAAGCAAACCATTAAATATAAATATTTGGTATGACATCTACTTTTAAAGTAAGAAGAGGAGCACTGAAGGGACTAGAAGCAAAATTGAACAGCATTTCTTGCTGCCTTTTGATTAAGCTCCCCCAGCTGTGAATAAGCAAATGTCATCAGCACTGGCTTCCCTTCATGTGTGCCTGAAAGGTGAGATGCAGCAGTTTGTTTGCAAGCCCTGGTTGCAGCCCTGGTTGAGCCTTTCCTGCTGAGCAGCTCTGGGCTGGCACTGCCTGTGCTCCTGTACCTGAGCTCCCAGAGCCCCCTTGCACCACCTGCTCTCACTTGGACACGTCTGGCATGTCCCTGGGTGAAGGGCTGGCTGGAGTGGCTGCTGTCAGAGGTGAGACTGCAGGAAGGGCAGCCACAGCTTGGCAGCAGCAAATGTGTGGTGGCTCCTTTCCTCCAAACATGATGCAGTTTCCTTTGGCATGCTGGAAGCTGAAGTGTGCCTCTTCCCAGACCGTGTGCTTTAGGAGTTGGCTTGTGCACAGCTTAGCCCCCTTAGGTGACCTGTGACAGATGAAACAAGGAGCCATTACTTCTCTCAGCTGTTTCTCAACTCAGACACCCTTTGCAGACACACAAGAGGCCCCTGGCTCTGCTGAGAAACACCTGTACACCGTTTTTCAGGCACAGGCTTTCCAGGGATGGATTGCATCTCTGCTTGGCACTGCCTTACAGAGTTTTCCTTCTCTCTGCAGCATTGATGGTGTGCAAACCTCGTGTCTTCTTCCCCTGGAAGAGGCTGGGGAGAACTGCAATAAGAACATCAGCAGACAGCTGCCTGTGCTGCATCCCCCACATTCCCTCAACCCTCCTCATATTCTTATTTCCTTTCTTCCAGGCAGCATTATTTTATATGTGGTTGTTTAATCTTTGGTGTCTCAATACCTGTCCTCCTTGTTAGAGATCTACTTCAGAAAGTCTTATTCCTGTTATGACTTCCCTTGCTTTTATCAGTCCCCTGGAGAACTGAACTCTAGGAGGTGACAAGATGATGGGTGTTAATAGGAATCAGAGTAACTGGGACAGAAGTGTAGCTAAAAGGAACAGAAGAGAAGAGTCTCCAATAACGTTCCATTCTCAGCTCACTGCCAATGCCCAGTGTTTGACCAGGGTAGACGTAAAGTACACAGATGAGTAACAAACACCCTTGAAAAGGGTCTGTAGCTTGATATTAAACACATAGAAAGGAATCAACTCCAATTAACAAACTGTTAACATATTGGTTGCCCAAATTGGCTCAAGTGACATTTGCATGGGTTAAAGGAAGTGCAATGTTGTTGAATGGAGGTGTAATAAATGGAAACAGGACATCGGGAGGAGGTATGTTAATAGCATTTAAACATTGCTTGTCTGTTTTTGAAAGTGGAACAGTGATTTTTCCTTTTAAAGCTTTTCTATCCAGTGACAGATAAATGTAGTCTGTAGGAATCTGTTAAAATCAAGCCCTAACCTTTTCTGTTTTCCATGTCTGCTGGTAGCAGTGTGGGTAACAGTGACAGAGGAGATGTGAGTAATTGATTTTACTCTGTCTCCCAGAGACAGTAATTTCCAGCACCCAGCAGGTGAGTATGTACTTGCTACTTCAAACTGAGTCCAGCTCAGAGTATGTGACAGCAATGTTTGGAGGGCTCATACTGCACTGTCTCTTAATTATGAACATTCACATGAGGCATTTCTCTTCATAGACTCAGCTGAATCCTGCATGGCTGTGCAGGTTCAGCTTGATTCCTACTGCAAAATTTTTCCTTCATTCTGGTTTCACAAAAAGCTTGTGTAAATCCCTGCCTCTCCAGATGGCACAGATTCTGCAGCTACTAGTTTACTACACATCACATATTACAATTACTTATATCCTGTTTAGTAGAAAGCTGCCTTTGTTCCAAAGGTTTCAAAACAAGAGACTTGGTACCTGGGAATAGTAGGATTCAGAAGATCCTGAAGTGTCAGAATTGCTAAACTGCTGGCTGAAAAGCAGACAACTTCTTGCACTTCAGAGACTGGATATTCCAGCTACAGAGCATCTAAAGGACATTGTATGAATCTGAAGGTTAGGGAAAAAAGTAAGAAAAAAATGCACACTGCATCCCTATCCCTGTATGTTCCCTCAAGTCTTCATTTCCTCTGATGACTGTTTGAATGCTCAGTTTAGACAGAAAATGCCATGTTTACTTTTTTTATTTTTTAGGGAAGAAACAACTTTTAACTTGCAGATGAGTTAGCAGTTCTGATGCATCAAATGTTTCACGTTGGAAAACATTTAAGCAAGAACTATTTCCTCTTAAAAAAACGTTTTTTCTCTCCCCTCTGCCTAGTGTTTGGCTAGTAGTTCAAGTGTGATGAGGAGGATTGCAGACTGCTACTCTCTAGTCTGTGAATTTAATGGCAGTGTCACTGGTTTGAAGTGAGCGGTTTCTGGCAATTAACATCTGTGTGGAAATACTTGTCCTGTGGCTCTGGTAAGTACCTCCACAGAGAGGTTTATCTCCAGAGCAGAGGGACTGTTGTAACTGGCTTCTGGGTGGTGGTTTGGGTCCAGGCAGATGGAGCAGGGAGGTACTGAATGAAAGGAGATAGCGTGGAACTGGTGGTATGGGGTAGGTGGAGCGAGTGCTGGGGAAGATGGTTGTTTTGGAGCCTAATTCACTGAGAAGGTGGCTGAAGCCCCAGAGCTGCGGTGCCACTGGAGCAGCAAGGACCCAAATTCACTCTGTTGTACAGTGACTTGGCTAGTAGGGCAGTGATCCAGCCAGTCACCCAGCCGAGTTCAGTTCCTTTGCTTGAGGGGGTTTGAAACTGCATCTTCAGTCTTATGCCAGAAATCATTTAGTGTAGTGGCTGAGAAAATAGGACATATAGTTCAAAATGCCCTTGCTCAGAGGAACAATAGAACTATTGCCTGTTGACACTGCTTTCCTGTAAATAATGCTCTGGGCATCTCAAACTTCTAATTTTCTAATTTTTTAGAGGCTAATGTGGAGACAGTGTAAACAACATTACTTCTGAGGAATTAAATTTACTGTCCAACTGAACTGTGACTTCTCCCCAGGACTCACAGAGTCCTGTTTGTTTGTTTGGCTTTATTTTGAAGCTTTCTTTGAAAACAAACTTAAGCTTCTTGAGGATAAATACTCTCATGTGCTGGTAATGAATCATTTAATTAGAAGTAGAAAAGGAGAGGTCCCTGCTTTCTCCCCATTGCCTCTGGCCCCAAACTGTGTAATCAAAGATGTGCACTGTGATTATGGTTGCTTAGGTCTTCTCTACTCCCAGTAATGCAGCCCCTTTTGTCCAGAACTGTTGTTTTCACTGGCAAACACTGTGGTTCTCATCAGATCTGCTGTTAAACTACTTTAATTGCAAGTAAAGAATTTTGCTGGCTGATACTGTCCTCTTCTGATTTTCCATGTCCTTTAATCTTCTGGATTGCTGATCACATCCCTTTCCTTTCTTGGCTAAATCCATCTTGCCCATAGATCTGACAAAATGTTTGGTTCCCAGATGCATTCCTGATTAGAGCTGGCCAGGAATTTCCTGACAAAGCATGCTGTTGTTGAAAAATGCTAATTTATAAAATCTAAACGCCTTATAGATGTGTCTCTTCTTTAATGCATTTTCAGTGAATAATAGGAAGATTTCTGCTTTTGGGATTTGCTCCAGACTGAATTGCCACGAGTTTTAAAGTCTGTGGATTACCCGTGCCCAAAGAGGCTGGGATGGCTCGGGGCTGCTTTCGACTCTCCGTCACCCGTGTGCTCTTCTCCCACCCCATTCCCCGTTTTCCTGAAAGCAGGACAAGGGATGGAGAACATCCAAAGTGATGCGGGTCTGCTGCTGTCTGCCCGCTGCCTCATGTCCTCCTTCACCCCCTGTCTTTCCATATTTCCCGTTCCCTGTCTGGGAAAGTCTGTCCCAGACAGTCCCTTCCCAAGAAGGCGCTGACCACGCCATTTTGGGATCTCTCTTTCCCGCCCTTCGCTTTCTTTTCCGGTTCCTAAGCCTTCCCTTTCCCCGGTAACTCCTCCTCTGGTTCACCCCTGCTCCGGCTGCTCCAGCTCTGGGGGCTGTGCCTTTCCAGCCTGAGTCACAGCCCCGAGGGGAAATTGGAAACTGTAACCAAAGCTCCTCAGGGAGCGCCTCAGGCCGGCTCTGTCTGAGATGGGGACGCCCGGGGCATCGCTATGGACTGCGCCCTTCCTTAGGAAGAGATTAAGAACCGTGCCCGTCACAAAGGAGAGATCAAGGAGCTGCACCTCTCCTGGGGAAAAAACCCCCAAGAACCAGAGGAGGCTTAACTAAAAAACCTTTTCGTTTTTGTTAACTACCAGCACTGCTTGATTTACCCGGATGCTGCCTGGGTTCTAGGTGTCTGTTTCTGGTTTTGTTTTGTGTCTATTTGCTTAATGTGTTTTGTTGTTGGGTGCTGGTATTTTTGGTGCCCCACAGGGCAGGGCAGGTGCCTTATGGGGCGTTTGATTTTTCTCTTGTGGAGAAACAGAATTTTAAGGTATAAATTTGGGGATTTTGTAAAGATTTTGTTAAGTAAATTCCTGTTGTTATTTATTAGTATTTTGTAATACAAATGTTAATTTTAATAGTAGTAACTTTTGTTTTGCTTAGTAATTTAGCTTAATAAGGTTAATTTTGGTCTTCTAAACTATTAAGTAATATTCCCAGGAGTCCCTTTATTAGAAGTTGTTCAACATGCATTAAATATTCTAAATTTGTAATCAAAAATGAATAAAAAAATAGGGCAGTTGTGGATTTTCCCCGCCCAAAGAGGCAGGGATTTGATTTTTGTTAAAGTGAGAGGCATGGCTTTAAGTCCTAGGAAGAGTGGACTCCACCCCTCTGCCTTGACGGATGTGTTCTCTAAACCAGGGAATAGTAACACTCCACGCTTCCTCTATAAATCCACCACCCCGCCCCTGTTTGGGGTTCTCTGGATTAAGCTGAGTTGGTTCCTGTGTTGGTGCAATAGATGGATTCCTGAGTTTAACCAGGCAAAGACCCGTCTTGTTAAATTTCTCATGCTAATCACCAGTGGCTGTAATCTCCCTGGACATCATCCTGCAGCTGTGGAATGCCACAAAAGTCGAAAAAAGCCTGCCCTGAAAGGGGCTCTGGGGGCTGCTACACTCCTTATTCTGTGGCAGTGGCCTTTCTGGGTGGCTCAGATAATGTGATAGCAGTTTGTTGAGTCCTGTGGAGCCAGAACTCACTGGTATGATATCCAGCTTTTAAGTTTGATATCCAAATGTTTCAGAGTCCTGAAAATACTGACATTTTTTGTCAGCGTTGAAAAAGTCACATTCCAATGGAATCTCATGCCTTGGTGGGAGATGGAAGAATACCTACATTCAGTGCAGGTGTACTCCTGAGAGCTTTACTGAGTTCTGCAAAATCTGGAAATACAAGTTTTAAAAACTAAATTACCCTGGTTGAAGAGCAGAATAAAACAAGGTATATATTTACTATTGAAAACAAGATCTTGTCTTGAGCTGCAGAGCCTTAGAGACTGAAAGTCTTTCTTTATCAAAAAGTCAGGTAAAACATAGGAAGCTTATTCAGGCAATGGTAACGCACAGCATGAGTGGTGCTATTGCCTCTGTCCAGGAGGGTCTGAAAAGGACAGAAAGTTCAACCTCAACATCCATTAAATTTTTAACCTTTCTTGCTATTCTTAATGGAAGCTGGTGGAAGAGGAAATGGGAATATTTTAATAGATTTGAAGTGCTCTCTTCATGAATTATTTTTCCATGAGGAGATAAAATGCCTCACTGCATGGCCACATTATGTTCTCATGGTCTACCTTATTTAAAGAAAGAGTCATAACAAGCACAGTCACAAAGCTTTATATGGCTTCTTTATTATTTTGCTCTTGTTATTGTGCCTCTGTGGGGTCTACACAGAAGAAAATCAGTAGATCAGCAGAATGCTGCTGCTATTGTGGGGCCTTTGTATAGATCTGTGTGGCAGTAAAAATATGAACAATATTTCACTGAATCCCATCCCTCATTATTTTGGGGCCATTTCCTCAGCAGGCTGTCACACAATACTAAGGACAAGTTGGGTTCACAACTACTTGAATGATGCAGAGAATAAAAGAAATATACCTCTTTGTGGAAAGAAAACCTGCCTGTTCCCAAATAGAAGGAAATCACCACAAATGCACCTTGTATCTACTTGTCTAAACAGACCAATTTATTTCTGTACAATGCACTTTCCAGTCCTCAGGTTGACTCTCAACCCATTTTCAAAAATCAGTGCATCATAATAAGCACACCAGGGATAGATTTTGTTGACTCACTCTTTAAATCTATCTTATAAATATGCAACAACTATATTTGTGAGAATTCAGAACTCCACATTCTCAGCTTAAAAGCTCAGTCAGTTTTCAGTTTTATCTCCATCTAATGCCTGATAGTATCACAGAAGGACACAAAAAAATTTCCCATAATCTGATTACACTGGAAAAGTCCATTATTTGAATTCTTCCATAGAATTATCACCACAGATTGCTGTTTCACAGATTGCGACTTGTCTCAGGAACAGCAGAGGAGCTGTGAGTGACTGTCATCCCCCAGTCCTGGAGGAGATAACCAAAATATAGAGGCCATTTTAGGAGCCCGTAGACTTAATGGAGCAAAAGAAGGATACTTGGTATTGCAAAGGACTGCAAGGTAGCCCTAGGCCCAGTCATAAGAGTTCCACAGAGGTTCTAGCAACTGCTCCTGGAAGAGCAGGCAAATGACCCCAAAGAGCCAATGCCTTTCCTTAATGCTCCTTATCACTTAGCATCCTACAGGAAATCTGCACACTGCTAATTTAAAGCCCTTAGTGGGGCAGGGAAGCTACATTACTGGGCTCATATCTCTGTCATGACTGGGCTCCTAATGGCATTTTAATTTTAATCTTGAAAATACTGCCCCTGGAAACAGTGAATTAATCAGAGACTGAAGACAGATTGGTTTTGCAAGGACTTTTCCCCCCCTAAACTGCCTTTGAAAGTCAGAATGCTTTTTTGTATTTTATTTTTGATTTTTCAAAATCAAATTTGAAAATTTGTGTGTGAATATTAACTAGATACAACTGTTGCTTAGTTGCATAATCCATCTTTTGTACAAATTCATTTTCTGTCATCTGCACTTAAGGCCTGTAAGTGCTTAACTTTTTTCATACTGTAAGTATTATGAAATCAGGATCATTAATAAATTTATTTTAAGAAAATACTGTCTCTTTATCTAAATCTGTCTGTTATTTCCACAGCAGGAACAACAAATGCTGCCATACAATTAAACAAACTCTTAGACAACAGGTTTCAAATAAACTGCCCTACAGCTGCCCTACAAAGCCACCCCCGGGGCTGGAGAGCTGTAGTTGGGATGGCAGTAGGTTCAGGCTGGGTTTTCCCACCCACACCCCTACTTTTCAGGGCTTCTTCAGAGACTGAAGCAGAGAAGCCTGTGCCCTTGCCAACCCCCATGCATGAGGCGTGGGCACATGGCTATGGCTGAGCTAATGCATCTCTTGTGAGTGCATTGCCTGTGCTGCTGCCCTTGCCTGCTCCCCATCCTCTGTGGCTGGGCTCCAGGCAGCTCAGGTCACAGACTCCAGGGGCTAAATTCATCCTTGCCAACCTTTATAAAGGTGCTACAAGCTGCCACTCCTGTGGAGGAATTGAGAATGACAGAATGTTATATAAGACCCAGAAAATACCAATCTATACCTAGAGGCAGGAGGTGCACCATTCCTGTAAGGCGGGTTTATAAAATAGCATGAAAATGCTTGGTTTTGAGATGTTTTTGCTTTGTTGTTCTGAGAGAAGCTTGTGGGAGGAGGGTATATTTCAATGGTAGTTAATTAAAGATTGCTTTGTTTGTAATTCTGTGTGGAATTGTCCATGATTACAAGTTTGAAGAAAAACAATATACAGCATTTTGCCTTTGGTGCTGTTGGTAGTTTAAATGTTATGTAGTCCTGTCATACCCAGTAACAGAAGAAAGGAGACACTCACGTGAATGTTACTACAGCTATTTGAAAATTAACTTCTTCCTGTTGAAGAGTGATGAAGGCAACTTTCCAGGGCAGAAACTCAGCAAAAATAAAAAGCTGAAAAATTATAGCTCTTTTGATTTCTGTAGCATCACTGACAAGAAAAATCTTTAAGCCAGGAAGCAAATAAATGTGACACTCAGCCATTCTTTTCATTTTTGCAAACCATCAAACTGTTTCTTTTCTATTTAGAAAACAGTTTTTCTTTCCTAATGTATTTTAAATAATTTTTTGTGGCCTTTTTTTGTGGTTTTTTTTTAAAGTCTGTTTTGTGAAAAAGCTATTTTCTATAGAACACCATTTCAGCTGCAGTTTCAACAAGCTCTTGTTGCTCCTGAACTCAGGCTTCCTGTGTAGTAACACATTGCACTGTTGGCACGCTCCTCTAGCTAACAGCCTATAGCATATTTGGTGTCATCTGTTCCCGCTTCCTTGGCTGAGACATGGGCATTGGGCCACATATCTTTGTATCCTTGGATCACTGACATTTTTATTGTTTTTAAAGATAAAGCCCCAGCTGCAACTTAAATATTCCTCACAAAATTTCTGTTTTTACTAAATGCTATTCTGTGTTCAATGTAGCAATGTGATAAAAATGGTGTGGGTATTGCTGAGCTGATGGGCATCAGTAGTAAGGTGGTGAGCATTTTCATTTTCACTGAAGGTCACAGGATGAGGGTGCTAAATAATTGGCTTCTTGGACAAATGCTACATATGACTGTGAACATTTGTTTGCATAGTGCTTGTTTAAAAAAAGTAAAAATAATTATTATTCTTTTATGCAGAAACAGAGATACCTAAGTTCTAGCCAAATTTGCTATCACAGAGGAGCCAGGGTAGTATTTTTCACACTCTTTTGAGAAAGGTAAGCAGGAAATCAATGTTCCTAAATAAACACAGGTACAGCTGGGGTAATTATTTGTTATAAGAGTGTTTTGGAACTACTCTCCCTTCCCTGTGCTATTTTGTGCCAGTGACATTTGCACTCCTCTGGGCCTGGGACAGTGTTTGAAGACAAATCTTAAAAAATATACCTAAATGTCACAAGGCATGGAACTCATAGAATCAAACCCAACTGTTGAGACTACACAGCCGTGGTAGTCTACACATCATCTCTCTTTGCAGGCAGCAATGAAAAGTAAGCACTTGCTGTGGTGTAGCTCAAGCAGATGGTTCATGTAGTCAGAGGAGTCTTGTCCTGGAAGAGGAAGGGCAAGAGGGTCAGAGAGGGGACACAGATGGGATTGTTGACTCCCAGTAACTAAAGAGATATTTTATATCATGTGATGTCATGCTCAGCATACACAGCTGGGAGAGGAAGGGAAGTGGGGAGGTACTTTGGGGTGATGATGTTTGTCTTCGCAAGCCACTCCTATGAGTGATGCAGCCCTACTTTCTTGAAGATGTCTGAATATTTGCCTGCTCATGGGAAGTAGGGAGTGAAAATCTTGTTTTGCTTTACTTGAACATGTGTATTTTGCTTATTTAAAATGTCTTTATCTTGAACCATGCATTTTCTCACTTTTACCCTTCTGGTTGTCTCCCCCATCCCACTGGGGAATAGTGGCCAAGGAGATGTGTGGTGCTTAGTTCTCATCTGGAGTTAAACCACGATAGTCGATTCTGCTTTTTCTATCCAAGTGTGATTGCCAAGACTAGAAAGCACCATCTTGGCTGTTCAGCACACTTCTCATTTCAATATGTAATATACAAATGACCACTTCTCATTCTGATGATAAACTTTTTTGATAATTACCTCTTGGTGCCAGCAAATCAGATCTTACTTCATTTGTCTGACCTTGCCTTGAGTCAACATATTTGTTGCTCTCTGTCTCTGATCTGTGCTTTCTTTGTCCCTTCAGGCCAAGCTCTTTTCTGTTTTTGTCTTCCATAAGGTGTATTTTGAGACCTTAAAGCTTATGTTATAAGCTTTTTTCTCAAGACTTTTGGATTTTTTTCTGTCTTCTCTGAATGCTCCATATCACCATGGACAACCATACTACTCCCAACTGGCCAACCCCCTGTACAACAGCAAAATCCTTACTTTAGTGTTTAATATCCACCTTTTTTTGGTATCAGGGCCTGAAGTAACCCTTCTCACTACTCAGTCTGGCAACTCCCATGTACCATCCCAGAGCTCCTATTCAGTAGGATCTGCCTCCTGCATTTTGTCAATGCATCGAGCATCGAGCATTGATTTTCCAATGCATCGAGCCACTTTGCCATACAATTAAAAACCTTCTGTAAGGACAAGTGTCTTCCTCATTATTTTCTACTCCACTAATCTCTGTAATGTGCAGACTTTATTGACAATGATTGTAAATCCTAGTTTGGAGCTATATTCAAAACTTCACCTTAGAAGATGATAGGGGTAACCATTAATGCGTGATATATGGGCTCACTAGTGTCATCTTTTTAAAGGCAGCCATAAAATTTCAAAAGCCTTTGTGGCTCTTTTAAAGTTGATGGCAAAAATATAAGTGACAAATAATTTTCTTTATATTTCTCTGAATAGTCTTTTGGAATACTTTCATATGTTATATTAAATGGTTATGACTGGAATCAAATTATTTTGATTTATTGAACTAAGATCCAAGTTATGCATAAATAAGTATGGTTTCTAAGCAATTGTGTGGACATCCCCAAGGGACTAGTAATGAAATGCTGAAACAGGAAAATTTTAGAATAAGAAATTGTTCTTCATGTCTAACTTTCCAAAAAGCTTTCTCTTTAATTATATTTGTTCTGTCACAGATTTCTCTACTTAGTTTTAATTTATTCTTCTGTACTAGTTTTTCCTGTTAGCTGATTAATTCTTTCTCCTTTTTCCCTCATCACATTACTGGTCACAGACATGTCATAACGTGATTAAGCTTCTCTTGGAATAGTGTGAGGTGGAAAGTGTGATCAGAAAAGATTTGATTTTGTTCAGTCTAGTCTAACACCATGCAAGGCAGAAAATGTCTGAATGTTTTGATGAGAAACTAAGGAAGGCTAAATCTTGTGAGATTCTTGGTACTTTTAATGTTAAGTCATTAAAATGACATACTCTAAGAACTGTAATATTGAGTTGGGGTTCAACATTTCAGGTTGCTTCTGAGAAAGTTCCTAAAGTTATTTGGAATATTTTACTTTTTTTTTTGGTAATTTAAATTATTTATTTAAAAAAAATCAATCAAAAGAAATTTCATTCAAAGACTGAAATATATGTTCTATAGACTTGAGATGGGTAGTTGGATACATGCAGAGAGGAAATAGATATGGGACTAGGGAAAAAGTAAAAATGAAAAAAAAATTATATTCACTTTAGAAAAATGATGTCTTTTTAGGTCAGAAAGAAGTCTCAGCTCTGCTAGCTGGGCTCTGGTGTGTCTCATCTATGGCTCAATCTGATATTTACTGTGCAGGGACAAAACTTCATCCTCATCAGGGCAGATAAACTGGGTATTTCTGACATGGGGACTAGATGTCTCCTTGACTATGCTGTAAAGTAACTTCTGGGACCAGCTGTGCTTAGGATTGAAAAAAAACCCCAATAAAAGAACTTGAGCAAGCACAGGGCAGAGCTTGGCTTACATACAGTCTTCCATAAAGAGCTGCCTTTGTTTCTGAGTGGCTCAGCTCAGACTTTGACATCTCCCTAGGAGGAAAGCTGACATGTTTCTGACTGCAGGGTTCTCTCTGAAACAGGAAAGATCCAAGGATAGTCTCTAGGTTTTTATTTCAGTTGTGCCTGTTTAGATCACATTATGAACTCTATGCATGATAGTGCTGCAAAATGCTGTGCACCTAGAGATAGGATTTTTAAATGGAATTATAATATTTTATGAAGGTTCTGAAAAGTTTTGTTGAAATTGTTGCTACATTGTATCAAGACATACTTTGCTTTCATTTAATATGTTTTCTTTCTGGAAGCATAAACAGTAAGCTGAAGTATTCTGATAATGACTCCCACTATTTCCTCTATGCTTTTTTAATGCTTCATTGTGAAAAAGCAGACAGTTTCCACCTTTCTGTCCAAAAACTCTTCAAGATAAGAATTTTCAAGGTGCCAAATGTATGTTTTTTGAGTTTGAATTTCAGTATATAAAAATTGGAAAATATGTCTCAAAAAGAAAGAAGAAAGAGGAAAGACATACAGGGACATATTCCCTGACTCTGAATGAGAACAACAGAAGAAAAGTGAGCTATCAGTAGAAATATATTTCATTGTTGCTTGTAATCTGTGTTTTCCATTCACACCAATTTCTGAGCAGACTGGGGCCTATTTTCCATTTGTTGTATGTGAGTAACTCCTATTGTTGAAAATGGAAGTTATTTGTTGTATCAAAGGGGAAAACATGGTTAGAATGTGATTGTAACTTGTTTTTTTCCCTAATTTTCTGTACTGTGTGTTATTACTTTGTGTCATGTTGTTTTGGTTTTTTTTTCTGCAAAGTTTCTCATATTCTGAATAAGGTCAGCTTGCAGTAATTTCAAGAAGAAAGACATCTGCAGTGTGTTATCATTTCAAGGCTCTCTGCAGGCAAACTTGCAGATCAGGATAGTTTTTTCCCCCTTCAGTTTGGTCTGTTTTACTTTGTTAAAGCCATGCTTATGGTCCAAATGATCTCTGCTAATCTTCTGAGTTTTACTACAATCTGGAACCTCACAGAAGTCCTTCTGGTTCATATAATCAATTTGAGATTCATAGGTTTTTTTTTACCTTGTAAAGAGCTTATCACATCACTAGGGGAAAGCAGAATGAATTTCTCAGCTGGGGGTGGGGGTAGGTGGGAAGCATCACATTTTTATTACCAGGGCAATGCTGCTAATGATGAAAATATTCTTTGTTTTTTCATTGAGCAAATTAATTTTTTTAAACAACTGTGGAGATGCAGAATGATCAAATCTTGTGACCTTTATTGACAGAGGGAATGTTGCACTTAAATTAATGTGACTATTGGGTCTATTGAGTAGCTTAAACTTGAAGCAGCTGAGTTGAAGGTGCTGAGCACTCACTACTATGCAGAAGAGCAACACAGATGCAGTGCTATTGCTTCAGACTTCCCCAGCACAGTCATATTTGTGCTCTGGTTGTACAAAGAGTGGAGTTGCTATTGAACAAGGTGAAGGTAAAGTAACATTAGTGTCCTTGTGATCTGAACTTTTTTATATTTTATTTTTATTATTTTTTTAGTGTGTTTTATATTTTATAGATTTAGATCTTGCTGGAGAACCGTGCGTCTTCAGCTGGAAGGATCCCAGGATGGAATTTGTCTGTCTTGCTTTATCTCTCCTTGTAACACTGAGGTTTTCACCTGAGCTTTCCATCAACTCCCTTTGATGGTCACTTGTGAGAAATGAATAGTTTTATGTCTTTATTCTAAAAGCAAACTTAAAAGAGATCAAATGAAGACATCCTCCCTAGAAGAAGGATATTCCCTTGCAATTTCAGTAATAGCCACATTTGCATGTGAAAATACCCAGTAGCTGAGAAAATCTCTTTCAAAGGACAAAGAAAATCAATTGGCATGAAATGATCTGATGACGAAAGATCTCAGAAAGCCCTTTCTTTCTCTATTTTTGTTTTTTTCTGAAGCTGATGTGTCTGTGGTTTAGATCTCTGTTGCCTGACTCCCTGGCTGCTTCCTTCTGCAGTACAACTGTGCACTGCAAATAAATCTGTCACCTGAACAGAGGTCAGTGACCTTTTTTATCTTGCCAACAAGTGGCCTTCCTGAACATCACTGTAGGACAAAAGGATGAAGTGTTTGAGAAACCAACTATAAGAATCGCTGTCTCTAGTGTCTAGTAAGTTTTCCCCTCATTATTGAATGATTGATTGCAACCAGTCCAAGTGCTGAAATTTCACTTTACTAAATTCTAGTTTTAGGTAAATCACTCTGAAATACATTGGAAAATTGAGAGCCTTAATGTTCCTACTCAACCAAGATAAAGGAGAAGCTGTTGGATGTCAGACAATAAGCCTGTTCAGCATAAAGAGCAGTGATGAGTCACATTCTGTACTGCTGTGGCGCTATAAGAATTGCTGTTGAATGCCAAGTCTTGCCAAGTGTGAAATTACTATTTGTGTTGATAATGTTTTGTTTCCAGGCAAGATCTAGATACAAGGCAACTTTTGAAACAAATCAGACTGCTTGTCAAACTTTTTCCTTTGGTCTTCAACCAACACATTATGGAAAGTTTTAAACTTGATATAATCTCAACTGTCACACAATTTTCATTCCCCCCCCACTTCATTGCCTAATTTGGCTGAATTGATTGAAAAATGAAGGAATACAGTCACTATTATTTTGTCAAACTGGGATATAATACTTAAAAAAAATGCCTGCACAAAGTAATTTATATGGCAACTCTTATTTCCAACCCAAAAGAGAGATTTTGGTGTTTGATTACAGAGTTAGACTACCATCTTTGGAAACTGAAATACTCAAGTTTTTACTAACATGATAGAGGAAGGAAAACTTTTTACTTTAATGGTGAATGCATAGCTGCCTCTAGGATAGTTCAGGTATCATCTGGATTTTGAGGTCTGTCTGCTGAAAGTGCAAAAGGGACATTGGCTATCATGGATTGCTGATTTATCTTGGTTAAACTTGTCTAAGAATTTAATTGAGCAAGGTACTTAGGGCTGTGTGTAGTATGAAGCTTCTGAGCAGTATTCCCGAGTTTAACAAGCCCCAACAATTGCGCCAACAATGACCAAGCACTTTGGCTGAGGTGGACTCCAAGGACATCAATTTTTCTAGATTTACATGCAAATATTTTTATTATAGGTGCATTTGTCCAGCTGTTTCTGATTGTGAGAAATCCACAACAAATTGGAGCTGTAAGAATCTGCTTCCTATTTTTAATTGTCACTGTCATTAGGTTTGCCTTGTATTCTTTTCCAGAGGGAATAATTATGCTCACCTGCATTTTGGTTTTTTATGTAGGCAACTAGAATGCACATCTTACATGAAGTAGAATGAAATTTCAAAGAATCATTTTGAAATAGTGAATGTGCCAGTGTGTCCTTAATAACAAACAGATTGTAATGTACAGTTAGTAAACTCCAAAATAATACTATTGGTTAGAATAATCTGTTCTGCACTTAAGAGAACTGATAACATTAATATTTATATTTAAATATCTATGTTTTCACCATGTTAGCTTTGTATGACTTACTCAGCAATTCATAAACTTATCTGTCGATTAAGTAGGTATTTGATATGCCTTATAAGAAGTTTAGTGATTCATTCTGCCACAAAATATTTTCATACAGAATATCATATAGTTTGACCTTTATTGGCAAGAATTCAAACAGCCCAGCTTTAGCAAACAGAACTGAAATTACCAGATTCATTGTGATAAAGATGACCAAAACCCCAAGCCAAATCTGAAAGACAGAAGGGTTGCTTGAAGATTAAAAAGTGACAACTTAATGAGGCTTTTGGAAGACAATCAAGCCTCAGAGAGAAAGAAAGTGGGTGAGACATTTCTTGAATCAATATCTGAAATGTTTTTCTCATTCTGCTGGGACGAAATCGTATCATGCAGCTTCTTGGCTGACAGGTTTGGGCAGGAAACGTGTTCAGAAATAGTTTTCCTGCAGAGATACGGGCTCATGGTGCCCACATCCAGAACGCCAGGCCGAGCGGGACGGAGGGAAAAGCTTCAGCACCACGGGCAGCGCCCACGCCAGGGCAGGCGGCGGGAGCGGGCACGGCGAGACTGCAGCTGCTCATCGCTCCTCCGCCAAAGGGAGCAAGCTGATTGTGCTGCCCAGAAAGGGTCTTTGTGCCTGGGCAAAGGTGGCTGTGATACGCCTTGGAGAAAGCACACAACAGCAGAGCATGGTGGGAAGCTGGCACTGCCTGACAGAGCATTTGCTATGGGAAAGAGATACTCCTGGGATGTGGCAAGAGCAGAGGAGATGGAGCCAAGAGGCATCCAGCTGTGAGAGTGCAGCAGCAAGGCCTGAGGTATCTGACCTTAGAATCTGATGAAGGGTCTTCTTCATCTCTCTCTTCTGCAGATCCCATTCCATGAAAATAATTCACACTAGAAATACCCTACTACTTGAATTTCAAGAGATCTGTGCAGTGCAGCTAATAACTTAGAGCCTGCTGATTATCACTGAACAACTGCCTTCAGATTTCAGCAGAGAAGGCTTTGAATTTGACTGTTCAAATAAGTGTGGGAAATCATACAAGCAAAGTCTGTGGAAAGAACAGTAACTTAGCAAGGACCAGTAGTGAGGAGTTACCACAGGCTACAATAAATCTTTCTGAATCAGCTTAATTTCTCCTACTGTTTCTGCACATTATCCTTCCTGAGGCTGTCTGCCCATATGACAGATATCACAGAGCTGTCCTGACAATGAATCAAATGTGTTAAGGAAGTGATTGTCTGTAGGACTTGTCAATGCCAAGTAAAGTATAACAATTGAGGCAAAGGACTGCAAGAAGAGGTGGGACATGTCAAGTGTGCAGCTTGTGATGTGCTGTTATGGAGAAATCAGTTTCTGTCAAACAGTTCCTTTACAGTGATGGGAAGTTGTTGAACCATGTTGTTTTTTTCCACCTTTGGCTACTACTTGCACAGTCTGTATTTTCTCATCGTAAATTTGAAGTGATTGTGATTCATGATTTACAGAGGTTTTGGCACAAACAGGACCTCCTGAGCTCACTGGAACTTGTCCATAAAAAGAAGATTCTGGGAATATATTAGATGCTGCATAACTGTAGAGATTATGGAAGATCAGCTCATGTGAAACTCATAGAATTCCAATTTACAACTTCTGATTTCAATTTTAAAGCTCCCTGTGCTTAAATGTCTGTCTCTTCATCTTCTTGAAATGTAGAGTAATAGAAATTTCTTCATATTTTCAAAGTCCTTATGCTCAGTAGAAGAATATGAAATATACATCTGTAGATTTATAGCTGAAACTACTCTTTGCAAGCTTAAGTGCTGTGGAATGTAAAGGAAGAACTAAAGTCGAGGATAGAGCAACTAAGAAAGCAGAAAATAGTATTAATATTATTTTACCTTTTGGCCACCTGTTGTAATACAGCCAATGCCAGCAGTGACTGCAAGTCATTACTTTTTGACAGCTGCTTCATGTGCTTTGGAAAATGACTGTGTAATTGTTCTCAGCCTCCTTTCTTGTGGACAGGTGTCCATACCATGATTAGCACTAATTGGCAATGTTGTTGGCAGTCACAGAAGGGAAACTAATGAAAGAATGAGCATGGAGGGGGAATAAATTTCTCAGCCACCAAAGCAATATGCCGCCTGCTTATATTCCTGGCTGTTCTGGGAACAGAATGTCAGCTCTGGGTGTCTCCTCTCCCCAAACATATTTTTTAGGAGAAGCCAAGTTGTTATGAGGGAGAGAAACACTGGATAGTTTAAAAGGGATTTGAGGCTGACAGAAGAAGAAAGACCTGCTTTAGGAATTTTTAAACTTGCACTTGATCAAGTTTGATTTTAACTTGTTTAGAAAGTAAGTTTTGAGAAAGGGGGAAAATGTGGAGAAAGAGCTTTAAAAATATAACATCCCAAGGAAAACTCAGGGATTCTTTTTCACAAAAGAACAACATCTAGTTAGGATATCATCAAGTCTGTCTCTGGAATGCTGTCATCATAGTCTTCATGACATGATGATGTCCGTCTCACAAACAACCCGCTTCCATCCACTGTCAAGATTTGACTTTATATCAAGCTATCTGTTGGAATTGTAGAGGACTATTGGTAGTTATAATATTAAAGTTTGCTTCATGTCTGCCACATGAACACTCAGACATCTATAACATGATTGGAGAAGTCCATATGTAGCAGATGCTATACATTTTCTGCTCATTTGAATCAGCTATTCTCTAGTTCTCTCACTATGTGACATAGTATCTGAACTTTTGTTGAAAGTGGATGTGTGTATGATCTCATTACTAGGAAAGGGTCACGATGATCAAGGCATAGTGACTTACTCAAGAAGTTTCGTCACTCTGAAAAAAATCTGGATTCTGATGTCATCTTCTATCCTAGTTGTCATTCCTTCCCTAGACACCTTGAAATTCTTACCTGTTTCTCTGAAGCTTAAGTTGCTAAGTCAAAACTGTTTCAGACCTACTGGCTCTGCAAACTCTGAAGGAATCACCTTTCCCATAAATGTCTATAATGACATCTCTTCCTGAAGTAGAGGCTGGTAGGAGCACGTTGATAGCATTTAGATACAGCGCCAAGCATACCATAAGCCTGTTGGAGTGTGTACATGATATTGCAGTTCAAATGAAAAAAAAACCCTAAGCTCCTGGGGATCAGATAGGGGCAGCTAACAGGTATAGTAATGTACAGTTTAAGCCATCACATCAGGTCAAACTGAAGCATATATCTTGAAAAGGGTATGGGAAAAGTAAAAATAAAGCAAGATGAGGATTGTGCATGAAGAAAAATATTCCTTGGAAGTAAAGATGGGTGGATGAAGGAGAGCTGAGTTGGTATGTGGTGATGCATATTTTCTGGGAGCTTCCTGGTCTCTGTGTAACCCCTCCCTGCAGCTGTGACGCGTTTTTTCCCTTCCCTTCCCTGCCACTGAAATGTTACCCCATTGGTTCGTGTTATGTCTCTCCGCCCCTATCC
This sequence comes from Anthoscopus minutus, assembly GCA_013399455.1. Taxonomy (NCBI): domain Eukaryota; kingdom Metazoa; phylum Chordata; class Aves; order Passeriformes; family Paridae; genus Anthoscopus; species Anthoscopus minutus. Next base: position 47,594 of record VWYI01048613.1, read on the forward strand.
CCGAGGATTGAAAAGAGCCCGGGAAACAGGTACGCTTGCTCGGTCCCCAGAAGCGAGCCAGAAATAAAGACCTCCTGACCCTGGGAGAGAGGCAGCTGGCTGGTCTTTTCTCGGTTGTGGAGAACTCTCTGAACCCCCACCTTGACGGAGCTAGCAAGGATTACTTGGGGGCAAAGGAGGGTTATTTCGTTGGTATGGGAAAGCCCAATACTGTTGTGCTATCATGCAGGAAAAAGAGAGAGGGGGCCTGCATTGATTCTTGTATATCATTGCCTTCTCCTCAATGACTTATCAGCATGGAGCCAACTGCATCTTGTATAATGGATGTACTTTCTGTAGGATCAATACCAGCTCATCACACAGCTGGCAGCATTGAACATCTTTTCTGTCTTAGCCTGCAGCATTTATTGTCTCTTGTTGCTATCCCACGTTATGTGTTCTGATGATATGGCAATTGGTTTTGTTGGGCAATGGTTAAAAAAAACCTCGTGCTCGCACAGACATGGGAGCACAAATGAACAATGGCAATGTGGAACGTTTATAATATCCTTCTAATCCCTTCCCCAGCTTCTTTGGGACAGTGACCTGTTCTGTTGTCTGAGAGTGACACCCATCACAATCCCTCAGAGGAACAAGTCTCTGGATCACCTTTTGGATAGCCTTTGGGAATATGAAACTTATCATGAGAAGCCAGGAAGTGTATTTTGAGACTGCACAAGATTTCTGTGGGATATTTTGGAGAGGAATTAAAAGTGGGGAAGGGGATGTATCTAGCTGATTTGGAGCAGAAAAGAATTTGTGAAGAGATAAAAGGCTGGTTCCAAGTAAAAAGGTTGCTGGTCATGCCTGGCTCCCAGTCTTCTCACCAAATCCCATTACTCTTTCTGAGGGTGAGGAACTCCTATTTTGTGTGCACATGTGTGTGCATGTAGGTCTGCTCCACCAGCTGGAGTAGGATACAGGCACATGGGGCATGTGAGGAAGTGATCACTAGAAAATACTAAGCCAGTCTAGCTGATGATATAGATAAGTGACCAAACATTTTCCAGCCATAAGTCTAGGCCAGATACTAGAGTGACCAGAGGGGCTGAGGATTGACTTCTAGAGGGATCAGAGGCTCTGAGACAAATTCTGGGGACACAGTGTGAGCATGGCCTGAGAGACCTCTTTCACGTGTCTGTGGCTTGTTGGATTTTTACATACATATGTGCTGTACAGCTGTGTGTATGCAGGGACCTGCTGGGAACATATGGCTCCTGCCTGGACCTGGAGGCATGGACATGCAGCAGCCTTGCCTCTGGGTTTGGCATCCCCTAACAGGTTAAATAAAGTTATGCTTAGTATACCTGATCATCATGAATGCAAAAGTAATCCTGGTAAAGTCTAAAGTTTGTGTATTGCCTAACATTGTGAGAATTTAGGTATTTTCCCAAACATGATCTTTTTCTCCTGAGAATGAGGAAAATAACTCATGGGAGGTAAAAGTTCTAAAACAAAGGAAGCAAGGAGAAACAGGAAACATCATATTTGGGCTGGTCTTCCCTGTGGTACATTTTTTCTTATTTTCTAGAGAAATTAAGTCTTTTTATATTTCTGTTTCTTTTTAATCATTAAAGAAATGACAGAAAAGAAAATTAATGATGTACTGAGGTTAGCTTTTCTGGAGAAGAGTTCTGCTTCCCTTGCTTAAAGTACCTATAGGTATTATTCTTAGGATAATTGTAGCATTTTATCATGTTGGCAGATCCTTTATAATAATTTTTGTTCCCATTAAGTAACAATAGATGAAAGGAAACCTTGGCTCAAGACACCTGTTGGCAGTCTCACAGTTGCTACTGAATATGAGTTGCAGCAGTAGTTGTCACTGCAAACAGGATGTCACTGGAGCTGGCATTTTCAGGACTGCTGTGTGTCTGTAAAAGCTTGGCCCAGTCCGACAGCTCTGCCTCATCACCTTAGCACAGCTCCTGTTTTACTTGTTGCAGTGACAGGAAGCAGGTGAATCACAGGACTGAGAGAATCTCACATAAGTGGGAACATAGATCTCAATTCCATTTTTATGATAAAAAAAATGGTTAGGGTTAGTTATTTTCAAACCTAAGACAGTTATCTTCTGATTTTATTTAGTTAGTTATTTATAAAGTAGACATTTTAATAATTTCTGGAAAATGGCAATATATCCAGTGGTGAAGATATTTACTTGGTGAGTATGGTAGTAAAATATTTTCAGAAAAAGGAAAAAAAATCCTCACTGTATGGTGTTCATATGTTGCTGTGAGTGCTACTTCTTTGCCTATTGTTTTCTGTCCCAGAGGGGTAAAACTTTAAATTGAATCGCTGTAGAGTCACACCCTCACATAATTTGTAAATATATACTGTGAATTATGTTTTAGTAATAGCAAAAGCTGGTTAAAACGTTATGAATTCACATGAAGTATTACAGAAGCTTTGAAATGGGGGGGACAAAGCAGCAGCCAGAAGGAAATAAAGCTCTTCCCAAATGCTACATAATGTCATACTCAAAACTGTGTTTCTATAATTATAAGGCAATGATAATGGGTTTTTCTTTCTTGATATAAAATTTTATCAATAAACATTCTGTGCTTCTTAAGTACAATCTCTCTGGTAGCAGTCCTTACATAGTGTGACTGAAAGCCAAGATATTACATTCTTTTACAGGGGACTCAGCTTTAGGAATGTCTCTTAACTGAACATTTTTTTCCTAGAATATTACGGCCTCTGGTAAGAGGATTTCTGTGCCAGAACTTGAAGGATAAAACTGAGCATCTGTGAATGCAGGAGGAGAAATAATATCACTGATTACTTAAAAACAAAATTAAAGGTAGCTAGTGGAAAGTCAGGCTAAAGTTGAGGAAGAATATATAGCTGCCCTGACCACACTGCCCATCTTCAGGCTGGCACTATGGGTTACACGCATGCCCTCAACTCTGGCACTGACTTACATTTCTTTGTATTAAGCATTATTGATCTGGCACAAAGGCAATAATACACTTTCAGGAGACATACATTTGAAATCTTACAACTTCTGTACTCTACTTTTTAGCTCTGTTCAGCTTGATACATTGATTGCCAAAAGCTTCTGCTTTTGAATAATTCAAGAAAGTCAGCTGGCAGTAGGTATATAATTTGGAGAATTGCTTTTGTACTTTTTAAAATCCTCGAGCGTGTGCCAGCAACTGACTGAAGCTCGATTTTAAGTTATGTACTAGAACTCAACTTGTACTGAGTTGTATTTGTATGAATAGACTCTGTGGGTTTAGACTTCTTACATAGACTCCAATAGCATATTGAAGAATAGTTTCACGTAGCGTTATTGAACTCAGAGCTGATAGGTCTGATGATTTCCATCAAGTTTTTCAATATGTCATGATACCTGAATGTCAATGATGCATTGCAGTAAAGCTGTAAGTACTGCCAGACTAATTTTTTGTTATTGCAAGGCACTAGAGCCACTTGAATTCAATCATGGAGTGGAAAGGTAAGAAATTTCTAAAAGAGAGTGAGAGAGAGAGACTGAAAAACTTTATTGGGAAATATGGGCATCCTGGATTGCACACATCTGAAATATGGATGCAGAAATTAAAATCAAATAAATAAAATATAAGCTATTATATATAGTAAATCTGTATAAAATAAATAATATGGTTCATAAGCATATGACAAGATTAAGCTGAAACCTAATACGTGTAAAATGAATGCATATAACTCTGATGAACTTAAGGCACTTAGCACACTAAATAACTCTTGAACAACACTATGAGTCTTATAGTCTCCTTGTTACTGAGGTGGTGCACTGTTTTTTTTTTTTGTGGCATGACTATGCTGCTTGTTAATCAAACCTCTGCTGTGTTCTGCACTCTGCAGGGATGTGATATGTAGACCTGCAGAGTCCACACTTGCTAAACAGCTGGAAAAGGATTTTCATACATTGTGAATAGGATATTGAATCTACATATACATTTATATAAAACCATAATATAGGTTTATTTGAATCTGGATGACTTTTTTTTTAAGAAATGGGATACATAATTTTTATTCCTTTAAAATGTGTGGATTAATATGTCTGTAATCGTTACATATATAATTAACAGAAATTTTTCCAGTACACATTCAAAGCAGTAGAATACAATGCATTGAGCAAGATGCCATTCCTCTCTTCTGCAACCACATGGAGGAAGAAATTAAGAGACATGAGGTGAACAACAACGCTGGTGCCACCAGGATGATTATGTTTCCTTTTTATCTGAATCCAGACAACTCTGTTGGCTTGCTAGAGTCTGCAGTTATGGGGAGAGGAAGAATGGGGTGCTCAAGAGTCAGATGAGTGTGGTGGTGTCAGCTTTGGAAGGCTGGCCTGAATTTTACTCCCTCAGTCATATGTCTCATTGTATTCTTGTCAGAAAGAGACCTTTGTGCTCATGACTTTTATCCCATTGCAGGGTCAGTTTTCTTATGATCCTTAAGTTATTTTCCACTTCTCTGGTCCAGTGTCCTGATTTGTTCCAACAACAGGATGATGGCTGAGTCTTTATATAAGGCTATTACATGATTACATTTGAAAAGAAAAATGCAAAATTTTCTAGTTTCTGTTAACATATGTTTTGCTGTGTACAGTCTCACTGATGTAAAGGTCGTAATTGTGGATGAGGTGGGAAAGTTAATTGTAAAGCTGTAGGTGTTTTTTATTTTAGCTGTTAATTTTGTTAATTTTCTGCCCTTTGAAGCATAAGAATTGCCTTAGCTTTTTTTTGTGAGTTTTCAATTATTATGCACCTCACCTCCTTCCAAGCTACAATTTTTCCATCTCCACTTTTATTTCCTACTGTTCCATTCCTGTTTCTCTTTACCTCACTGCTCCATTCTGACTTCCTTCATAAAAATCTTATTTTCTATTACTCCCATACATCTCTTCATGTTTTTATCCATGCCACTTCTTAAGTCTCTCTCCCCGTTAATACTGTAACCTAGCTTTGAGTACAACCTTGCCTAATTGTGCACTCTTCCTGCAAACCAGCCATGTAGCCATTGCTGGAGAAGTAATGCATAACCCATAATAATTAGCAGACTATAAAAAGCTTTGAAACAGTAATTTTTTCCCTGATGGTCAGCTGAGATATTCAATTGAGCTAAAATATATTATGTTTAACTTTAAAACAATTCTTTTACCCAATCATGGTCATTTTCCTTCAGTTTTGAACACTAGCCTCTGGGCTAGGTCCAAGATTGTGTTTTATATGATTCTGTGCAGGGAGGTAAATCATAGCAAACGCCTTTGGGCTTCTCGAGTTCCAGCCCATTACGGTGAAAAGGAAGTAGAAGGTATTTACTAAAACATAATTAAGACTGTACAACAAAAAATTTTCTAGTTATCACATGAAAAAGGAAGATTTTCTTGACCCTTAGTGTTTGGTTTGTCTGTGGCCCAGGAAAAACGAGACCTTTGTACCTGACCAGCCTGTACATGTCCTCTTAGGAGGACCCTTCTCTGTTTAGTCCTGCTGGGTCAGAGGCTGGTCTGACTGACTTGTCCAGGAACACACACCAACAGCAAAGGGGAGATCCCTCAGCAGGTCTTCCACATTATTCAGGTATGTTCACTGCTGCTCACAGTTTATGGAATAACACTCTTTATTAATAGAAAAATTGACAGGTGAAGGTTTGGTAGTATCTGTCCAACTGCAAAAATGTACTCAAAGCAATGCACAGACAAGCTCCAATATCCAATAAAAGCATGCAGCCACAGAGTGTGGTTCTTACCCAAGAGGCATCCCTGTGAGGGAGGAGACAAGTTCAGCTCATTGATGGATCCCAGCAGTTACAATGGAGTCTTCCCTTACTCCTCCCCAGTCTCTACTTAGTTTTATACTATTTATTCATGTTTAGGTGGAGCTTGAGTCACTCTGGTCATGTGTACCTTGGTTACTGATTGGTGTAACTCACTTTGCTCTTAAAGGTTCAGTCAATAAAACACAGTGATGTGGTGTCAGAGCAAAGGGGTGGCCAGCCCAGCAGATGAAGTCTCCGGCACTCACACCAGGGCTGGGCCAGCCTTGAGCAGAGCTCTGGACCCAGGTGCTGGCTCAGAGCCACGCTCTGTGAACACCCAAACACCAAGCAAGGCCAGGAGCAAGGATGAGAAAGGCCTCTCATGGGATTTCCAAAGAGGTTTAATCTCCTGAAAGTTCTCCCACAAGAGAGTCCAGATCACAGACTACAGCCACTGATATATGGGGGAGCAGCAAGGGGAGGAGATGAATGAGCCCACGAGGGAAACTCAGGGGAGGAGAACAAGGAGGGGTTTCCAAAGTATAAACCAATAAAGGATTAGAGTGTGAGGGAAAAGGTTACATAAACCAATGAGGGACTGAAAAACAGGGGATGGAGCATTCAGGAACAGGGGGAAGTTTCCAGAGTGGATTGGCAGCTGGGATAGAAGGGTACACTTGGGATAAACTATTAACATAAAGGGGGGTGGGGGGGGTGTTTACAACTTTACAATATAAAAAGTAATTAAATATAGTAAGCAAAAAACATGCTGCAACAACAGTGCACATGCACAGTGAGGGGTGGTTGTACCTTGGAGGGGGTACCTTTGGGACATAGGTGTGTGTTAATATTACAGTTAGGGTATAATGAACCAAGTTCATCTGAGGAGAGTGATTTCACCACAGCTGCTGCCTTGGCAGCAATACATCTCCTCCTTTCTCCCCTGGCTGACAGGTGTTGTGGGGTTTATCAGCTACAAAACACCATTGAGTTCCCCTCCCTATGAGGATTCCAACAGAGCCTGGCCGTGGTGTCTCCACTCTGCTCCATGCGCCATTCCTTCCCTCTTAGCAGGTGCAATCGTTGCAGATTGTGTGCACATGGAATCACCATGGGATAGGTTTCCAGTGTGCCAGCCACATTCTATCCAGGGAGCAGCAGCTGTATTTTACCCTATAATTTCTGAATGTTTATAACTTCTGTTATGATGTGAATATAACCTCTCAGTTTCCTATAATTTTACCCCCAGCCATCTTTCCACTTTAATTGGAAAAGCTTTCTTAAAAACCAGCTAAATCTGGGGGCACTGAGCTTCACAGCTCTTTCATACAGAGCTTGTATGAGGCAGACGTTATAAAAAGGCTTGACTAGGATGTAGCTTTGATATTTCAGTATGCCATACTAAGTAACTTTCAGAGCTTCTATTATTACTTAAGAGTATTTACTAGAAGTAGGTTTCCAGGTTTCTTTGCTTTTATCTTGCTGCCTACAGTATTTAGTGAATTCTAACTTGGAAGGAATTTTTTTGGCTTTATTCTTTAAGTGATCCAGTCCTAACAATGAGTCCATGATGATCAATTTAATTTAATTTATGTTTTGTCATAAACTGTTACCTTCTTGACTTGTCTGTGTAATATGCAGCCTCACTCAAAAGAGCTGTTGGATAAATTTTCAATTGCTTTATGTGAGTCATTGTTCTAGAGGGAGCTTTTATTGTGGGTTGAATACCAAGGATGATACATTTACATGTATAAGAACAGATACATGCTCTATTAGATTTATACCTGTTTCCTAGGTGTGGATATATTCACAAATATACATATACATTAGTATATATACAGACTCAGGGTCTTGGAGACAGAGGGATAAAAAGGAAACACTGAGATGCTGCTAAGAGGAACTACAGTATCTTTGGTCTGATTATTATTCATTATTTATTCCTGTTGCTGTAGCTCACATAAGGGTTGTTCCTATCCTTGCATAGTCACTTAGGCTGCTTGTCTTTTTTCCATGCTAAAGTTGCAACTTCATGAACAACAGGATGTGAGTGAGGAGGAAAGGTTGGCTCTAGACATGCTGAAATGTCAAAAAAAGCCCATCTAAAATTAAAGCCCAAATACCTACAGAAGAAACTAAATTTAACCTCCTGCAAGTAAGTGAGCAACTAATCAGGAGATAACCAAGGGCAGGGAGAACAGTTTATAAACAGGTGAGACTGGACCACAATAATTAGAAAAGTAGACCAGATCTGATAGGAAACCTTCCTGCTAGAGCCATAGAAGTCAGAATTAAGGTGTGTGTGTTTTCTTGTCTGTTTTGGGTACTTGCTTTATGTTGTTGAGGGCAGGTAGGACAAGCTGCTCAAACATAAGGTCTTGATGCATCTTGCCCCACCTTGCCATCTGCAGTGTGTGTGGACATCTCTGAATCAGTCACACTGAGCTCCAGCTACATAGCCAAGGCATTTTTGAGTTCAGTTTATCTGCTGGTTTTAGGTATCTGCTTTAAGATGACTGGCGCTGTGTTTGTGCCCACTCCTCTCCACTCCCTGCAGTGAGGATGCTGCTCCTAGGGACACCTGTAGCACATGCTGAAGATGTCTGTGTTGGATCAAATGACTTTCAACTGAGCAACTGAGCTGGCTGTGCTTCTTTTTGCCCACAGTAAGCATGAAGTTCAATGTATTGCCAGCACTATAGTGAAAGATTTGGATTAGGGTAATTTACCTTGCCTTTGCAGTAGGATATGCCTGCACATGTAGCTGGTCACTACAGTTCCGCTGAGGGAAGCTGTCATGTGTGATGCAGTTATCCTGACAGGAAAAGTTACTTCCATTACTACTTTTTATGCTATGTGAATGAATATCAGTCAAGGTGACAAAGCAGCTTAGATTTTTTACTGGTATAAGCTAAGCCTCTGACAGGAGTTGGCCCTGTAGTTGTATCTGTGTGCAGCCTCAGATCTGGGACCTGTGGAAGCATCAGTGCAGGAATCTGCTGGGATGGTGCCAGGGAAATAAAGTAACATCAAGCATGAGATGAGTGAGGGATGAGGGGTAGAGTCTTTCCAAGAATGAGTCAGAACACACAGTGTAAACTTGCTCCCCAGCATTAACTCCACAGGAAACCGTAACTTCGGATGTCTAAAGTTTGATCCTGGCAAACGTGCACGTGAGAGTAAATGTAACTGATAAACACACTCAAGTAAACCAAATTTTCATTATTTGATTTAAATTATAAAGTGAAATTTAAAAAATAATCATATTAGTTTCTGATTGCTATGTTTTCCTATGTTGAACTCTACCAAAACTTTTTTTTTTCATTTTCAAGTTCATCTTTTTCACCTTATCTGCTTGGAAATGGTAACATTAAAACGGAGCAAGGGCAAACTTCATTTTAAAAACAAGCTGTGTTTCACATCTACTGTCAGTGACAATAGCCAGCTTTTGATGTGTGACTCTGATAGCATCAAAATGGGAAAGCCTGGCAGTGATGCCCTGTTTAGTAATTTTAGAAGGAGGTTTTGGAGCTTACTTTGGGCTTTCTGAACTATTTGAATTATTTACTGGCAGCCACAGGCGAGTGGCATTTTGCAGTGTGTTAAAACCAAGCTTTGATATCTGAAAATAGCTCCTTTGGTACAGTGCTTGTCTTCCTTGATTCTCACATAAACTGCATATTTATCATAGCTGAGTGATAAACAGTAAGATTCTGCTGTTTTATATGCAGTGAAATGACAAGGTCAGTTTTAATTAAGCTGAGATCAAACCCAGTCTGTATTGCATACATCTGATTAGGTTACTTCAAATTAACATAAGTTTTTGGAGACTTCACTGAAGTCAATGGTGTTAAACACCAGCTGTGCTGGCAGATAAGCGTGGGATATAAGAAGGAGATAGAATTCACATTGAAATTAGCACTTGGCACAATATAATTCTCTGATTGCAAACTATGCGAAGTTGCCTGTGCTAATTGGTTGATTTTATTTGAAGCAGATGTTAGCTTTTCCTCTAATGATCTGGAGAGAAATTTTTTTTGAAAGACATGCCATGTTAGGTTCTCTGCAGTATAATAAGCTAATTACAACTTTAAGTACTTGCAGTAATTAGCACAATGTGTATAAAGTAGTCCTGATCTCTTCACCCTGCTGTATTATTGTTAGGACATGTAAAAAACAAAAAAAGAGAGCTGGCTGGATTTCGTTTCCCCAATCTAGCTTTTTGTTTTTCCAGACTTTTATATTAAGGAGATAATGAGCCAGACTTTTATCCTTGTTTTTAAGCACACCAGAAAATTTTAAACCTTTCTCCTGTTTCACTTTAACTCTCTTCTCTAAATCAAATCTGTTTAGTTTTATTTATGTCCACTGAGGTAAAGTCTTCCAGCATCTTAAAAATCCCATTAGTTCTGTACAGCAACGGAGTTCTGTGCAGTAGTCTACTATTAACTTACTTAATCAGTTGCCCATGGATTACCAAGATTTAAAGTATATCTGACCTATAGAAAGAAAACAAACAAACCTGCCCTGGAAATCTCCTTCTTTCAAGAGAAATTGTGTTCCTTGTGGTTCCGTGTGGTACTGTCAGTGATTAAAAACTACTGGCAGTTAGCAAAACAGACACCAGAAGATCCAGCAAGTGATCCTACCTGCAGAAAGAAAGAAGACCCCAAAATGAGTTATATGAAAATGGTGAATCAGATATTATCCTCATAATCCCTTCTGAAATTCAGTGCAGATGGTGGGTACACTCCAAAAATGGCTGTTCTGAGAACACAGTTTAATGAATACTTCAGTTTAGCTAGTGGTCTCCTGCCATACTTAGGTGACACTTGCTCTTCAGAAACCTCCACCAGCTATTTACACTGAAGATGCTTTCACTTCCTAGGAAAAGTGACTGGAAGCCAGACAGAACCATTTGCACAAATATGGTCACATTTCCCAATTCCCTGATTTTGTGGGCTGAGGGATGACACACTCAACTGTCTTGGACATGTTATGCCATTTCAGGAATGCCTCTGTGGCCCTAGCCACTTGTGTGACACACATATGCTGCCAGAGACTGGTGCATAGGGCATCTGCTTGCCACCACCTGAGAGAGGGGTGGGGCGCTGTCCTTTTGGGTTTGTTTTCCAGAAAAATGATTTACTGCCTGTCTGCTAGGGCAGACATTTCCAGGTAGCAGGAGCCTTCAACAGGTGTTTCATGGGGGGCTGTGGACAGAAGCCTCTTTAGGTGGGCTGAGTGCAGCCCTTGCATGGTCCCAAGCAACTGCTTGCAGAGACTGGCACAGCAACAAAGAGGGGACAAAGTACAAAGTCCACAAAGTCTTTTGGGCATGTGCAGGGATGTCCATGACACTTGAGGGAGTAGAGCAGGAGGGAGCTGTTGATGACACAGGGAAGTTCAACTGGACCCTTGCTGTCTGGAAAGATCCTTGTTGAAAAAGTGCTTCAGACCCAAATGTTTCTTCTTTTAGGTCCTTTTAACTGCAAGTCGTATCTGTGAACAGTGTTTCCCCTTGATGCAGAACAGAAGAGTTTGAATCCATCATGTTTTCTCCTTTTTTATCTTTTCCTTTTCTATACTGATTTTCAAAAGAAATATGTCTTTTGCAATTAGGGCATGGGTTGAATGTCCTTGTGTACCTCTCTGTAAAGGGCACATAAAGGAGAACTAAAAACCAAATCTTGTATTTAGCATAGCATATTTCACTGACATATTTCTGGGTTAGCAAACATAACACAAAGTTTAAAATATTTATTTACTTCATCAGTCTTTCTCCTTTTAAATAAGCTAGTAGGTCTATGTCTTGAGGATGTGGGTGAAAAATGGAAATACTTATCATGGCAGTGATGAGCTTTAAGGAAAACTCTTGAGTTAGCACTAAATCACTCAAAATAAACCACAACTTGATTTCTGTAACTCCTTGAGACCAAATTAATTACTTTTATTGCCTTGGGCAAATCTCCTAGCTGTGGGTTTAAGCTAAAGCAAACATGCAACTTCCCTTCAGTCTGAAGAATTGGCAAGTAAAGATTCTTTGTTATTTTAATCTCATGATTCAATCTCCTGCTGCATTAATTTGGTGATTTGACTAATTGGTGGTTTAACCTATTATTAATGTTCCTCCATTAATTTCCTGATGCAATTTTAATGACATTTTGATGTCACTATTGAATTAAAGTCTGTCTAGTCTAAGAAAAAAAAATAAAGCAGTAGTTTTAGATATTGTTATCTATTTGCTGAATTTTAATGTCTGTCTTCATTCTAATAAAAGCCTGTATTTTTTAATATAGTAGATTTGGCTTTAATCCTGAATAAAACAATTAATTTTCCCAAGAATTTCTGTGGTTTTAACTGAAATAAACAGAGTCCATTACACTACTACTCCAAGGACAGAATGCAATGCATGTAAAAGTCTCCATGTGAAAAAGCAGCTTCTGGGTCAAGTGGTGGTGACCATGAATATTCCCTCTCACATATAGAGAAGTAACAAAGCAGAAACTGGGTTTTTGGCTTTGCTACAGCTCATCCTAAGTCTCCACACAAGTCTTCATTTGGTTGCACCTCACTGCCTGCTCTTGACTCAATTAAATGGGGATCTCACTTCATTCCCTTCAGCTTTTACATTTCATCTGTTTGTAAGGTAAATGTGCCAGAGCAGAGACAATTTATTTTATAGTTTAAAATTTTTTATTTTAGTTATTATTTTTTTAATCTGCATTTATAATCTCTACAATTTTGTTTGGGATCTTGAAGGGCTGTATGGTGCACATCAGCAACAGCAACTATGTAATCAAACCTGGGTAATACCAGATATGGTATTACCCCACCTGGGTAATACCAGATATGGTGGAACCATAGTTATTTATAAACAGAAACAAAGAGAAAATATGGCTCTTCTGCTTCTGGAGCCTTGTAACTGCTCTTCTGAATCATGCCTGCATCTCTCCCAATCTGATGCTGAGAAGCACAAGATGCGTTGATAGAAATTGTAAGAAATGCCATGAGGTGAACAGTCATCTTGTTTTCTAATTTATTTAGCAGTGTAGTGCAGTTTGCACTTGAGGATGAGCCATGCAGCTTGGCCAGCAGCAGATGTGGTGACAACGTGTGTCTGGCCAAGCAGCACACACAGGAAGCATCTCCACACCCCCCGTCCCTCTTTGGCTGAAGAGACACTAAGGTCAAGGCACTGTTACCTAGCAACTAATGAGAGCTGATTAATCCATTTGTGGGCATCACAGGCTGCAGTGATGTGTGGGGGCCTGTGCCTGCTTCTGCTATTCGTGTAGTGGCAGGAAAAGCGACTGCCAATAACGTCAGTATGACACCAGTAATGCTGACAACGGCATCATCAGATGTGTAAATAATAACAGGCAAAACTGACTGTCCATTTTCAATGCTAGCATCAGATTTTGGATTTCTAACTTGCATTATTGTTTCTATGAAGACCTGGTAGAGATGGCATTTATATGTGAAGGAAATCAGATTGTTGATACAGGGCAATTTTGTTTTTCTAAAAAAGCAAACTGTTGGCTTTCCAGTGGACTCTGTAAAAGCAAAGCTTCCCCCAGTCTGCAATGTATGTTCCACAAATGCCTAATCAAACTAAAAAATACCTGAAACTTTTCTGAAACCAATTATTTTGAGTTTTGAGGGCCACTGAAGAGTTAAATAAAAATAGGGCATTTTGTAATGCATCTGCTTGCTGTCTGCACCACATGCTCCAGAAGGGCAGTACCTCACCCTGTCAATATCTAATGGACTGTGCAGTTCCATGATTTATCATTGCTGGTGTTCCACCAGGAATGATCAATAATATATTCTATATAATTTCTGTTTTACTTCCAAATGCACCCAGCAGGGTAGAGAAACTTTTATTAAATTGTTGGAAAAAAGTAGAAATCCTTTCCATATTTTAACAGAAAAGACCTTAGCAGACTTGGTTTGCTTTTTAAAGGCTTAAAGTCAAAAGCAAAACTATCTTTCACGTACAATTTGCTTATTATTAAATAAAAAATCTCCTGAAAAATATTAAGACTTTATATGTGAGAGAGAGACTTTAAAATGAATAGTTTTAAGAGAGGAGACAAAACTTTAAAGAATGTATTTTTTACAGTTCAGTTTAGACAAGAAAGCCAGAAAAGCAAACTCCCAGAGGCCCCAAGACCAGCAACAAGCAGCAAAGTTTGGCTGAGACTCAGATGAAGTAAAATATTGTTTTTTTTTTCACGCCCTTCATCTTCCCACTCCCTCAAATGCCTTGTGTGAGACCTTCCATTTTCAGGCATTAGTTTTACATTTTTCACCAGCTTAAGGGTGTAATGGAGAGCAAAGTTTTCTCCCCTGAAATGACCAAGTTGTTTTGCAGACAGAAGTGAAGGAAGAAAGCCAATTCTCTTGCTGTAGCCAGACCAGTCTGAGGTATAATACATTTTTTGCCTGTCACTATCACGATTCCTTGCACTTCTCCATCTTCTTCTGAGAAAATTGTGCTGGAGAAGTTTCCTTCTGATCAGTGATTAGACACAAAAGGAAATATGGACTGTCTTACCCACTCATTCAATTTTATTTGTGCTAGGCTGTTACCAGCACTTATGCTTTCTAACCAGACATTCCTGAGAAGCTCTTTCTTGTGTGCTATATTCAAACTCCCTAAATAACACAGGGATCAGAAGTCTGCCCCTTGATCGAGGGTGATTTGGAGCTGGAAATATGTGGTCGGATTTGCTTTTCTGAGTCTCTGCGAGCTGTGTGGGAAATGGCTGATGCTGGCTGAGGAACATCTGATAATGCCTGCAGCACAGACCTTGCAAAGGAGCAAGGACCTCAGCCCACAAAGTCATAACAGGCCAGTCAGATTATAGGGACACACCAGGCTGTCTTCTGCAAGTGTCTTTAAACCCTATTTTATCTCTGGAGCTTGGGAGGGGCAGCTGAATGGTCAAAAGTGCAAGGATATACAGCAGGTTTTTCAAGCAAGTGAAGACGCATTTTACATATTTAAATATCCTTACCCTCTTCTCCTACCTCTCCATAACTGTCTCTATAAATCCCCACTACACAGATAGCAAACATGAATGAATGGCCTTTAAAGCCTTTACAAGAAGGAAGAAGCACCTCCACTGTGCCTCCCAGTAAATGTAATGTGTGTGTGGTTTTCTTTCTTTAAATTTTTATTTTTAAGAGTAGAAAGAAGGGGAAAGAAGCTTCAGTTTTGTTCCTGATTTATTGAATGGCTTGTGTTGGAAGGGACTCTAAAGACCATCTAGTTCCAATATACAAGGGGACGTTTACCTGAGAGACAACTGTGTATATGCTGTTTGACACATTTTACTCTCTTACCTTCCACAGCACAAAAATTTTGCTGGAGGAACATAAAAGATGTTTAGAAACCCAGCTCTTAGAGAAACCATGTTGGGTGGAGCAGGGAGTGGATGACAAAAGAGACATGACAAGCCTGGACTGTGTTGTACAATTCGATTTTTTTCTTCACAGGTTATTTATCTACCCTTGCTCACTTCCTTCCTAAGTCCAGGCCTGCCTCTGTCTGTGGTCCTCAGAGTTTAATCATCTCACCCAAGTAGCCCAGTTCTCCACCATGAACTGATGCTTCTTTCCAGCTTCAGTAGTGGAAGAGGGGTGAAGTAGTCCCACACTCTGCACATTCAGAAGCTACTTGCAAAGAATTTGGCTGCTCATTTACGAAGCTCCATGACCACTTCAACCCATTTAAAGGTAATATAAATACACTTGCAAAGAAAAAGGACATTTTCTGAACATATTAAAAACATCTTTCTGTGCTCTGGGAGCTGCAGAGCAGCAAATGGAGAGCTGTGGGCAGTACCTGGTCCTTCTTGTTTCCCATCTGGGAAGAGGCAAAAAGGTCAGGGCTGTGGAGGAGGAGAATGGGGAGGGATGTTTCTCCACAGTTAACATAGGAAATACATTTCTGTTAGAAGCAAAATTAGAACTCCAGATTTTCATCCTAATTTAATCTTATAACAAATTCTTAAGTGTCAGCATCTGAGGCCCTGAGTTCCAGCAAAGGAAAAGAATCAGAATTCAAAAGTTTTTGTAGCTCTTACTAACAGATTGTCAACTTAAATGAAATATCTCCTCAGGCCTCAGTTATTCGTACAAGTAACTAAACAAAGTTTCTTCTACAACCTCTTTTCAGGACATACATCAATTTCATAGGTGGCATGAGAGGATTTAAAAGAGGACTGAAGAAGGATTGCAGCACTTTAGTTGTCCAAGATGTAACTTGCACTAAGAGCCCTCTCTTTCCAAACAAACTGGATTCTGGTCTGTGCCTGTATGGGATATGTATTTGCTGTCTGAGGTTGCTTGGTGCTCCAGGTACACGTTTAACAGCTTTCTTAAGTGTTCTTCGGCTATTTTTCCTCTGCTGTCAATATCTGCTAAGAATAATGCTCAGAACAGCTTACAAAAGCATAGAGCAGGAACATTTCATACTTAGAAGAGTGCACTAGTAAAGGTCACTTTAATCTTCCAATGGCTTGGAGCTGGTCCTCAGCCTTACATTGCTGGAAGCAATGTTTCAGGCTGGGCCTTTTCAGCAGGAACCTGAAGTGTTTATGCCGAGCTGTTACAAGCGGCACACTTAGCAAAGGAGGGACGTGCTACTTTCCTGGAGAATAAGAAATATGCTACCTTGACAGGCAAGAGAAGTCTTCACCATGGGCTAGAAGGGGATCATCAAAACCTGTTTCACCTGTGGTGAAGACAGAGTTTAAATTATGAGCATACAGTATATTGCTTCTTGTTATGCCAACAGAAACTTACTCTGAGTTTGGAGAGCCATCACCTTCTCCTGAGTCATCTCAGACCACCACAGCATGCACCTCCAGCTCCCCTCTAACACTGCCACATGCTGGGCACTTACCAAACCTTGGTGGGGTGCAATGGTGCATATATGGCATGTGGCATATGGCATGTGGGATGAGCCCACACCCCACATGACAGGGGTGGTCTCTCTGTTGTGTTGTTCTCCTTTCTCGCAAGACACTTCTTTTGGTTTGTGTTTGTATTGTACATTTTCCTCAAAACCCAGGTCTGTAAAAGAAAAATAACAGCTTTGTTTTAGTGACAGGGCAGCTGGTAAGTTTTTAACCACAGTCTGTTTTTATTGAATGTCAGTCACTGATATGAGATATAAGTTTGTCTTCCTTCTCAGAACAGCAATCTGTTTTTCTTTGTACAATATTGATAATTTTTTAGAAAAGGGAGCCAAAATCAATTAAAACAAAACAATTTTTGATGCTTTTGGCTTGCTGCAGTGGTATCGGTTAATCACATGTTCATAAATACCGTAACATACAGGTCAGAAAGACGACAGTAAAATTTAATGCACTTGGGAAAAATAAATTAAAAAGGTCTGCCAGAGAGGTTTTGCCATAGTTCTCTTCCTGCAGTCTGTCAGAGGATGCATAAACCTGTGACCTTTTTTGTACAAAATTACTATATATCTCCTCTATCTAAAGCCTGATAATTACAAGGTTACATAGTCCCTTGGCAGGCTGAAGAAAAGGTTACTCTCATTTACTTCCAAAGACTTTAGAGTAATGCTGTGTGCTGGAAAGGTGTACAGGCATTTAATCCAGTGTGAATGGAGAGGAGGGATAGTGTCTCTTGCCATTGCTGCTTAGTAACTAACGGAATGACAAACCTGAATTTATGTTTTAGTTAGCACTGCCATTCTCCTTACACACACAGCATCCTGTATGCTGGTTTGTTTGTAGGGATTAGCTGGAGCCAGTGCTCAGTGATTCCTACTAACATCTCCTGAATGCACCTAGCAGTTTCTTCAGGATTTACACTATAATGTTATTAACAGACTGCATAAGACTGGTGGGGAAGATAAACTTCCGAATGAGAAACTCTACAGTGCAGTCATACTGGATGTCTGCCAGATGGCAGAAAAATAAATAAAAGTCTGCCCTGAGCAATCAGTGGGATTGAGCCTGGGAATTTCCTTTGATCTGTATCTGGGAGGTGTACCCAGTCCTTTTGCTTTCAGCATCAAAGCTTAAACTTGATGATGACTATGCAAGGGATAACTTTACCCAGCACAGTCATAGTCTCTTCAAAGGGTGTCAGTCAAACTTGTGGACTCAAGCTGAGTCTGGTGCTTTGCTCCAGACCTGATCCTGACCAAAACAATAATGTAAAAACTGAGAAGTGATTTGTCCATGTCTGTCTCCAAGGAGAAATCTGTTGCAAAATGGTGAGCAGACTACAGGCACTCGTGTGCTGCTGAACAGCTGGCAAAGGCACAGGTATAGCAGCTGTGAACTTTTGGATGGGAAATGAATAGGAAGTGATGGATGTAGCAACAGCTGTAGATAGAAAAATGTGTACACATATTGAATGGCACTGCAAATTACAAAAGCAGAAAGTTAAGGTTTAAAGGCCTTTAAATTCATCAGCGCACCCACAGCCGGTTTAATTGATCCGTCTGTTACAACGTCAGCCACCATATACAATGGATTCCCCATTATGATGTGTGATGTTACCAACCTTTGCTCCCATGAAGAAGGTGACTCTCTGTCCCAATCTTGGACTCTCTGTCCCTCTTCTTTATCTTTCCCTTGTGTGAAGACTGGTGAGCTCACAAAAATAGTATTGTGAACGACAAGAAATATCCCGAAGAGTCTGCAGCTGTTACATCCAATTCACAGCAGACCAGAATATCATGGAGCACCTGTGACAGTCCTGTGAGGGCCGAATTAGTTTCTGGACAGATCTGGCTGCCCTTTAGTCTGAGTTTGTGACAAAACTATTGGTCTGTATGGATCAGCATTCTAGTCAGCATTCTGTGCTGTGCTGTGGTCCTAAGGTCTTGAAATATTGTTTAACACTTAATGCAATAGCAAGACTAATAATTAGAAATGCTTGGAAAGCATTTAGGAAAAAAACCCCAACCAACCCACAAAAAAATAATTAGAAAGAAAAAGAAATGAAAGCATTATTTCCGTGGAAATTTTCTTGGTGTTTTTTTATCATGACCCATCACCTGTCCTGCAGTGAAGTCAAGGTACTGGTGTGCCCTGCAGTAAGGGAGATGCCCACTGGATGTCATGATTGCTCCACAAAAGTGCAAACAGAATGTAATTTATCTAGTAGTCAAAATATTATTCCTGAGAGGAAGCAATTGTAGGACGTACATTTTGTGTAGTTATTCTCTTTCTCTGTTTCAGTCTCTCATCTATATACACACATAAATCCTCAGAGAGTGCAGAGTCAGTAAGCCATAGCTAAACCCCTGTGTCTGTTAGGTTTATATGTGAATTGTGTGGAAAGAAAAAAATGACTGAAAGTTATTCAAAGAAATTGCATAGGAAAATACTCTTGTCACTGATTTTAGAAAAAGTCAGTCACCCACATAACTTTGAAAATCATGGTCTTATTGCTATGATTAATGAGAGGTAGAGTCTGTAATTGCAATCAAATAGATTCAATCACTTAATTCAGTGATTAATGAGATCAACAAACTGCATGTGGGTCATCTCAGCTTTAGACTCCTGCACTGCCTATAAGTTATTTAGGGAAAGTAAATAAGAAAGAAACAAAAAAATGTACTGCTCCCATGCCAAAAACTCTTCTTCAACCATCTGAATTCATAGTACATAGAAAATATGACTGCAAATGCCTACATTCTGCAAATGTCAGTAGTAGCTAGCTCTTGTTTTAATTTACTATTTAAATGTATTAAACATGAAAGGAATCTTGTTAAATGTCATAATCATAATGACAATCCAAATGAAATTAACTAGAAGAGTCAATTAGATTCAGAGGCCAAGCAGGAAATAAAATGAGTCCTGGGGAAAGGAGGATCCCCCAGACTTCGCACAGCATGGATTACAGTCTTAAATGTCATGTGGAAATGAATACAGTGCTAATGTTCTCATATTCAAGGGTAGGTTATTTACTCAATCTCCAGAAGGCAAGCTTTTATTTTTTTCTCGAAGAATTAGGCAAACCTGTGGACTAGGTAGACCCAGAAACTGTGAAGCAGTATGGTGCTACCTGAATTGCAAGCACACAGACTGTTTGGATGAACAAAGATTAATTTATAGAAATGAGGCTGACAGATATGCAGGAATCATGATTCACAGAATCATAAAATAGTTTGGAAAAGACTCATAGGGTCATCAGGTTCGACTGTTAACACAGCACTGCCAAATCTACCACTAAGCCATGTCTCCAAATGCCACATCTACATGTTTTTTGAACACTTCCAGGGATGGTGACTCCATCAGTTTTCTGGACAGCCTGTTTCAATGCTTGAAAACCATTTTGGTGAAGAAATTTTTCCTTATTCCCTGTCTAAACTGCCTGTGATGCAACTCAAGGCTGGATCCCCTTGTCCTATTGCTTGTTACTTGGGAGAAGGGACTGCCTCCCATCTCACTGCAACCTCCTTTCAGACAGCTGTAGAGAACCATAAGGTCCCCCCTGAGCTTCCTTTTCTCTAGGCTAAACATCCCCAGCTCCCTCTTCCTTGTCTTCCCTGTCTTCCTTGTAGGGTGAGGCTGAAAACTGGACACAGGATTTGAGGTACAGCCTCAGGTGCTGAGTATAGGGGGACAATCATTTCCCTGCTGGCCACACTGTTTCTGATAGAGTCCTCTTATTTTCAGTATCAAAAGAGCTGACATTCACACGTGACCAGAAGGCAGAAATGAATTAAAAAGAAATGCATTTGTGAACAGGATAGATAAATGGTTATGTAGCAGCGACAATTTAGTACATTTTCTCTCTGTCTCTGGCGTTATTTTTCAGAGATGTTGATGGAGGCAGTTCCATGATGATCCTCTGTGTATAGATTTACCAACATTGCCATCTAATGTAACAGCACTTAGAGAGTTCAACAGCAGATATTTTCCTTACTGGTCCATCTCATGTAGTTGTATGCATTGCAATTTTTATGGACTGTCCCGGTACAAGCTCTTTGATCAAAAATTTCTCAAGATCAGCTTTCTGGTTTGCATTCTACTGCTACATATATTCAGCAAAGAACAACTTCAGATTAGAATTGTGTTATGTCTTTTCTGTCACTAAGTCAACTAATATCTTGTGACTATTTGTAGTAGGAGGAGGTCAGAGAAAAGGTACAAGATTAACTCATAGCTTGCAGATAACTTCAGAACTACTTCAAGGGTGTCAAAATATAATCATTATGTTAGTTAAAACAAGGAAAGGCCTTACAGTTTCAAAAGTATGCAGCATCCAAATGTTATTCCTAGCTTTTCCCCATCCTCCATTGACCTGCAATTCATATTACTGCTTCTCTGATCTTTGTCCCTTTTCCCTTCTGTCTCAATATGAAAGATTATGAAGGACTAAATGGGAGTAGCAGGTTTATCAAGTGAAAGTGACTCTTAAATGCTTACATTTTTGGTGGATGATTTATATTTTACAACACAGCTCTGGAGGGCACTAAAACCATGAGCAATTCCTGTGCAGTTTAATGATTTGACTATTTTGCTCTTGCTTTGAACATAGCAGATGAGTTCCTTGTCACAGGAAGCAGAAAGAAGCAGCTTAGCTGGGATGGCCCAGGCATGAAGCAAAGACCTGTTGTGCTTCAAGATGCAGCTGATGGTCTGTAGTCTCTATGCCTCTCAACAGCTCTGACCCCTCATGGGTCTGCCCCATTTGATTAGGGATGGGGTGGTTGGGAAAGCTGTAGGTGAGCAGTGGTTTTGTGTCATGCTGTAGTGATGTTTTCTGCTTGCTTTCATTCTCTTCCTCCTATTCCTTACTGTCTTTTTTGCCTTTCTGTCTACTGAACATTGAGCTGACATTTCAGGAAATTATCCAGAGTTATTCTGAGACCTCTTTCATGAATTGTTAATGTAGAGCCCATCATTGCATATGTATAGTTAGGATCATAATTTTTCCATGTGCATTACTTTGCATTTATTGACATTGAATCTCTTCTGCCATTTATTACTCCACCATGAGAGCTTTCTGCAAGTCTTTGAGGTCAGTCTTAGATTTGATTTTTCTGAATGCTTTTTTAGCAGCTGAATATTTGCCACCTCACTAAAAGAGATTCATCACATCAATAGTGACAGACTTCTACAGTTCGTTTATGAATATAGAGTGAACAGATCTGGCTGTAGTCCTGAAACTTCCTGTGGGAGAACCTCCCTCCACTGTAAGAATGGACCAGCCAGAATTTTTGACTGCTCAGCTTTTAAAGTAACAATTATTAATTAGTAGGTTCTCTCTCTCTCTCTTTTCTTCTATGACAGCTTAATATCTTTAAGAGTGTTAAGTGTTCAAACTTTCAAATTTTAGTAGATTCATGCATGTGATATAACCATGCACTCCTCTCCATATGCTCACTAATTTCTTAATAGAGCATCTCCAGCTTTTTGAAGTACCTCTTTCCCATAAAAAGCCATGTTGGATCTCACTTGTGCTATGTGCTATTTATGACAAAACTACCACTATTCAGTTCACTGTGCCATTCAGGCTCAGCGCACAGGAGCTGTCACCATCAGCACAGCTCTTAGAAATCACAGTCCCATGCTGCGCCTTTTCTTTCTCCTCTACAGATAACCTTCTAGACCAGAGATGAAATACCAAGCTTCATAGTTTAGCAGTGTTGTACCTCTGCTCCTTCACCCGGGAGATCATCTGATCCTCTCAACTTCTTTTTCAATTTCTTCATCATACTGTGGGTTGGGATTATTCCCTGGTCTCATCCTTATGAGGAAAGGCTTTGGTGTCAGTGAGTCCCATAGCTCCTACAGGAAGGACACCCCAGGGAAGAATTAATTTGGCTTTTTTCCTTCAGATTCATCCTCCCTGCATGCTCTTTCCTTCAGATTCATCTTCCCTGCATGCCTATAAGTGGGACTTTTCATCCTGGCTTCTTCACTGCCAGACTTCCAGGTAAAGTTATTTGGAAAAGTTAGTATTTTTTATATTTTTTTACTTCTTTAAAAAACCTTCCTAATAATTTAGACACATATAAGGTTTTACAGACAGCTTCTTCACATTCAAGCTGCTTTTAAATTTTTCTCATTTAGGCCTTTTTATTTTTTTTTAAGGTTGCTTTTTATCTCTAATGGCAACATTTTTCTCTTCCATTGAACACTCTTGCTTTTTACCGTGATCAGATGGTAACCTTTTCTCTTTTCTCATGGCAGTGCATTTTGAGTCTCTAATGGGCAATCTGTAAAGAATTCCTACCTATGTTTTGTACCTCTGGCAGTCCATTGAACTACCTTCTGTGTAACCTTCATTCTCCCCTCTTTGAAAGGAAGTATTCCTAGGAGGTTGAATGAAATACTCCTAGGAGATTTCTGTATTTTGAGTATCTTTTATGTACCTTGAAGTTACTACCTTAGGGTGGTTTTTTGATTGATATCATGGGACAGCTACTGTGCCTTGGGTTAAAATATTGACAAGAGAGAATTGGCTTGTCTGACCACTTGGTTCAAGAAGTCAGGATTCATGCTGCTTAATAATCTGTCTGCAGCATCTTCCCATGTATGAATTTTCCTAGGTCATAAGAGGCCAGATTGAACAATTTTTACTACTCTTCCTAGGTGGGTTGACCCTGGCCAGCAGACAAATACACACCCAACATCTCAATCTCCTGTCTCATGAGATTGGGGTGCGGAAGAGGGGAAACACAAGGAAGGTCAGAGGACTCATGGGTCAAGACAGTGACAGTGTAACAGGGAGAGGAAAAGCTGAGTGCACAAACAAAGCAAAAGGAGGAATTCATTCAGTATTTTCCATAGGCACACAGATGTCCAGTCATTCTGAGAAAAGCGGGTCCTCAGCATATGCAATTGTTTGTTTAGTAAGATGAACAACATAACAACAAATGCTCCCCTCTATCCTTTCTTTCTTGGGCTTTTATTGCTGAGAATGCAGCCATATGGTGTGAAATATTCCTTTGGTCATTTCATGTTGGCTGTCCTGCCTGTGCCCTCTCATCCTCTTGCCTATTCCTAGCCTACTCACTTTGGGGAGAAGGAGAAGAGAGCCTTGACACGGCAAGCACTGTTTCAGCAGCAGCCCCAACACTGGTGTGTTATCAGGACTGCTTTAGCCACAAATCCAAAACACAGCATCATACTGACTGCTGTGAACACAGTTCATCCCAGGCAGACCCAGTACAATCTCCACCTCTCATTGCAGATCATTTGCATCATACCCAGCAGGAACTGATGTGTTGGCACATGGGGTTCCAGCCTCTGTGCTGCACATTGGCTTATATCCACTGCCACACAGGGGGTTTGCCCATGGGGTCACTATGGGAGTAGAAAACTGGCCACTCATCTGTAAGTTCTGTAAGTTCAGCTGAATGTACCTCACTTCTGCAAATTTGCTTGGCCCTCTTCCTTCCTTCGCAGCTTTGACAACTTGTCATGTTAGACTCCACACAGCAGCTTTCCACTTCTGATGGTTTCCTGTAACATTCCAGGATCTGCTGTTAACAGAGCAGAGAGCCTTTCACCTTTAGGTATGTCCAGGACTGCTGGATAGAAATGTGTTCTAGTAAGATTTCATATGAGGAAAGTTTCTCAATATGAAGAGTAATGGGAATGAAACTGAAGAACTGAACTATACCTTTACATGCATCTTCTTGGGAAGAAATTAGAGACTTTGATAGACAAGAAAGTCCCACAGAAAGGAAAACACTTGTGCCGTCAATATAAAACCCAAGGAGTTCTGTATTCTCTGCAGCAAATCCTTGAATGCTGATTGCAATTCATGAGGCAAAACAGAACTGAGCAGCCAGAAAACACATCAGTGATATAGTGTGGGGGAAATAGGTGTTTTACATGACTATATCAAGATCTACAATATTAAATTGTGTGAGTGCAGAGGTAAAAACACTTCTGCAAATACTGGGGTAACTGCTCTGCCTTGCCTGAAAGAGAATGGTTGCCCTGCAGCCTGTCATATATGAAGTGCTGACACCTGACAAATAATAGCTGGCAGTTCTTCTTTATCGAGGGGTTATTTGTATACATATATATGTTTTTAAAGAATTGGAGCATTTTGTCCTTTTTCAGAGATAATCACTTGAAAGAGAATGTATTTGCCCAGTCTGTGAGATCTGACTACTACCTGGAGTCAGCAGGAAGTCTTTTAGGTTTAGGAAAATCAGAATGTAGAGGTCATGTCTCTATTTTTTGCCCTTTCTAGTTACAAAAGCACTTAATTTCTTTCACTCACCAAAATGGCTTCTGGCTGAAAAAGGCTGGTTATTGCATGCAGAAGAATTGTTTTGGCTTTGGAAATAGAAAATTTAGTAATACTAAATTCATCATGAATCCACTCATCTGGATCACTTGAAGTGACTTAAGGATATGTCCAGTGAAGGCAAGGAATACAACATGGGCAAGTAGATTAACCTTTTCAACATTATCCTTCAACCATTCCAAATGGTGAAGATATTTGCTATTTATATCATTACCAGAGGAGGGAAGGGAAAAAATACATTAAAATTATACATGAAAATCAGGTCTGGGTGCAGTCTAAACTTCTTTCACCTAAATTAAAGATTAATTTCTTCTGGCACAGGTTCTAATACAAATGTGGTGCGAGGCCAGTAGATCACAAGTTTTGTGTGCCAGCATGTGGGCCTCTGGGGTATTTAGTGGTTAGCTGCTATCAGGAGCAGTGAGTGACAGGCAGTGACAGAGCAGTATATTGACAGGCATGGAAGTAAACAAGAGGGTTGCTCTGCCATGCGTTGTTGGACAGGAGCAGGCATGGGCTGAGCCTCTGGGAGACAATTGTACTCACTGACACGTGGCTGGCTTTGCTTTAGCATCTGGATTTTTCTGTCCTTGCATACAATTTATTGGCAAACAAAAAGCCTATTTTGAGGCTGAAGACTCAAGTGAGACATTTGAATTCTGAGTACCACACTGTTGAGCTAAGCAATGCATTTTGAAAAACAAGACCCTGGTACACCTTCCATCCTCTAAAACACATCATCCTCACAAATGAGTGTAGAAAATTGCTGTACCTTTGTAATGTGGGAAAGTAAAACACAGAGAAGACACAGACATTGTATCCAAAACAAATGGGCTGAAGAACAAAATTGGTCATCAGAGTAATCAGCTATAAAGAGTCCTTTTCTTGATCTCAGTCTTCCTTCACTTATTGTACTTAGGTAATTTTAAAGACATCAGTGTAACTGTTTTATGCCTGTTCTTGTTAATTTTCTTTAAAATAACATTTTATTGCTTGCACAATTCCCTGAACAACTGCATTTTCTTTGTCACACTTGCTTGGCAAGTAAAACTACCTGAGCTGTGATGGTTGGGTAAATTAGTATCATTCACAAGCTCATTTTGCACTTTGGAGTGTCAAATGTTGTTTAAGCAAGAAAACTTCTTCCCTGTTGTTGTTGTTGTTGGATGTGGGAGGAAGGGAGAAGATAGGTAAATTTTTGTAATGGAAGAGTGAGACACACTCTTGAATGTCAGTTTTATATATGTTGATAAAACCTGCAGACACAAATCAGCTTCTGACTGTGATTTCACTAGTGTACCATAACTTCCCACATGGTCTAATGACTAAGCACAGAGGGAATAATAGGCCTATTGATTTATATCTTATTTAACAAAACAAAAAAAATACCAGTGACACTGTGCAATTCTAGAGGGAATGTTAGGAAAGAAAAACTACAGGAAGGAAGGAGGATGGGGTTCTCAAACATTTGTGTTGCACAATGCCAGAGATTTAAATTAGGGGTGTCCCAGATTACTCTATGAGGCAAGCTCTGTCTAGAGGCTTGATGCCCTGTTGTCAAGGTCTTGGGGTCTGCAGGAGAGGATGGCAGCTCCCCTGCCACCTGTCTGAGCTTTCTCCCTGCAAAGCCAGGGCCTGGATGATGAGGGGGCAACAACTTGCTCTACAATCTCCAGCACTGGCCACAGTGCAGCTCGACATGGCTGTAAGATCACCCTGGCAAGTGCTCTAGGGCCCTGTGCTTAAGGGATGTCCTGGGGTAACTTTATGATGCTTGGATCCCCAATCGTGTGTTCTGATTATGTTACACATTAAGTTCTGCACCTTTAAGACTGGTTTTGAGAGCGAAGAGGAGAAAGAAGAAGACGCAGTTTGTTTTCAGAAACAGCTCTCACTGCCCCACAGCTCTCTCCAGACTGTGCTGTATGTAGCACAGACAGACATCGGGACAGAGCTCTCCTTTGCTTTTAGTTAGTTTTTAGCTAGCTGGGGCAGGGAAATTACATGAACTGTGGTTTTCTTTCTTTTTTCCTTGGATCTGTTCAAACCTGCTCTGGACTGAAAACCCAGCACACCCCAGGAGCTCATGCCTGTGGCCCACCGGGGCCTGGGCCTCGGCACTCTCCGGCGCCAGAGAGACTGAGAAGGGACTGAGCGAGCTGAGCTGCACTTCATGGCAAGGACTTTTTGGATTTGCCAGAGAGGTTTCATTGTTTAATATCATTCCATTTGCTTATGGATATTTTGTTTGTTAAATAAACAGTTTTTTCCACTTTCCTTCAAGGAAATATTTTTTCCCTGAACCAGTTGGGGGAGGGGCAGCTTGAGTCTGTTCTTTTCCTGGAGGGACCTCGTTTGGAGGTTTCCTCCCAGATTTGTCTAAACCAGGACAGGGATCAAGTTCAGACTCTTAAATTCTGTCATAAGCCCAGGGAATGAGAGAGACTAAACCTCTGTGAGCTTAAGCAGCAAATACAGGTTAGATATTTGCCTTAGATGGAGTGACAATTTCCACAGAAGTAAAACAGATTTATCTTCCTAAAAAGGCCAATTTTGGACAACTTTAGCTTTATAAGCTGACATCTGATATAGAGGCATTCTGTCTGGTGTCACACAGACACAGAACTCAGATCATGGAAAATAAGATCTAAAATACTGGCCTGGGACTCTTCCAATTCACAAAGCACTGTGAGTACAGAGATGAGGGAGGCAGCCTTATGAGTGTAGGATTGTGACTGTGAAAGCTCATATTTTTTATGCCACTGGCACCATTCCTGACATAAATATTTGTTTTAAAGCCAACTAGCAGAGACAAAACACATGCAATTGAAAAATTGCCAATTAACTATTGTGTGTAGGTTAGAAGGGTTCAGCTGCATTTCCTTCTGTGCAGTCAGGGGTAATATTGGTGAGATGGAAAAAGGCAGAAAGATGTACTTATTATTGATTATCAAAGGGCAGAATTTTAGATCTTATAACTGACATGGGCTCCTGAAGTCTGCTAATTAAACTATCTGAAGATTTGATCAAAGGCATTTACTGTGGAGACTGCTTAGCAAGATGCAGATAATTAGATGAAGGCTACTAATGATTTACTTCTGCAAAGTGTAACCTAGCACTGCTGTCTGAAAAGTGACATTTCCTGCAAATCCTGTGGTTCGTGTTCCTTGGTGTAACAGCCTACTGATTAAATACCAAGTGCAGATCAGGCCAAAAACACGCCTCATATTCTACTTCACAGTAAATATAGGTGGTTTAGGCTGGAGAGCAGTGATGATGTAGGTTAAGAAGGGATTAGATATCCTTTCAAAGAGACACAGTGCTCTTCACTGACTGAAGACATGCCTCACTTTGTGTCTGGAGCTGAGTGAGATGATTCCTACAACTAGCATGGGATTTAGCTGGGACTGACTTAGCACAAATAGCTGTGCCTGCAGTTCTGTCACTGCCTCCTGTGGTTGCTACCTTCACAGCAAACTCTGGGTCTTGCTTTTCCTTTTGCAGTGCCATGTGCTTCACCAAGGCTTAGAGATGAACCCCTCTCCCAGATGCCCCTGTCCTCTGGAGAAGACTGATCACCTCTGCACCCCACAGTGCTCTCCTTCTGAGGCAGAGGGCAGCTCTTCCTTCTCCGGGGTCTCTTGGGATGGATTTGTGGTTTAGTTTAGCTTCCCACAGGAGGTCAAGCTGTCTGCTTGCTTCCTGAACAAGTACTCTGCTGACTGGATTATGAGGTAAGGCTCTACTCTTTAAGAGGCTTAGAAGGAGCTTGAGGGCATTTTCCAGGTGAGCTGCTGCTGTTGCTGAAATCTGGCAGACTGTCACTGCTGCTCGTACGCAGACCTGAGCTCTGCTGAGATGATTGTTTCTGTCAAGGTGTACGTGACACTCAGCATTCCTGCTGGCAGAAATCCTCTGTTGGGGGAATTCTGTGAGTGGGAATGCAGGAATTCTGAGAAATTCAAATAGAAGTTAATTTAGGTGGAAGGTGGCCTGAGGTTTCAGACTTACACATCATGCAAATCTAACCCCTATTGTCTTATTGGTTTAAACATTCCCTCCCAAAACGTCTTAGTAAGTTACTAATTCTTTCTTAGCCATTTATAAATGGAACTGTAATGTGAGGTGTGATCAAGCTTTGTCTATTTTTCTCCAAAAAACGCCCCTATACAAAAAATTCCCATAAATTATCCAAAACAGCAGCAGTCCTCAGCCTTAATTACAACATTCATTACACACACTATCATACAAGCACCTTGGATTTAGTGAAACTCAAGGATTCTTTTTTGTTCATAATTTTAACATGCATCCTCAAGGAAGCTTCTGTGGAGAGGCAGCAGGCTCTGAAATGAGCTATAGCTTTTTCTGAGCATTACAAAGCAGCTGAGATCTCCTCCTCCTAGTTCAGGCCCTGCTCTTGCTCTGAGCTGACCTTGCTTGCCTTCAGAAGTCACCTTACAGACACTACTGTACTTCTCTGAGCTCTGAGCCCACCTCTCAGGCCGGTGCCAACCAGGCAGAACTTTGCTGTGACCCAGGAACGGGGTGAACCTTTTGGCAGCCCCAGGAGGCTGGATCTTGCATGGTGCCCCCTGGGTCTGAGATGAGGAAGGAGAGAGGAGCATGAATGCATCGCCAAAAACCTCAGGGCAACTGGGCTTGGCTGCATTTTTGTGGTGCCTACAGCTCCTCTGTGTGCCACACATCACCTGGGTGTGGCCTCTGGTCCAGAAACTGAAGTGGAATTGGCATTATGGCCAATACCTGCATGCAACAATGCCTGCAGTTTCCTGGTGGAGCATGAGGAGGGCAGTGGTCCCACAACACTGCTATAACCAGAGGGCTCTTTGTGACAGTGCAGCTGCAGGATAAGCAGGTAGGATGTGAGTGTGTCTTAAGTCACAAAATCACATTTGGTGGATTAAGGTGGAAGAAAGATGAGGCATGGGTCACAACAGATAGAAAATAAATGAAAGATATCCAAGCTGGATTTATCAGTAATTAAAGATCAGAAGGGAGGGAGAAGTAATAATATTAATTAAAAAAAATTAATAATAAGCTGGCAAGCCAGGAATGGAGTAGAAAACGAACTCCAAATAAGAGAAAGCCAAAAAATGCAGTGTTGTAAAGCAAAACAGTGTTAGTAGAAAACCTGCTGAAGACCCCAAATAATTCCTATTTTAGAGGGATCCTAGTAGTTTCTGATGGATTACTATTTAGACCTGACTAGTTCTAAATCAGCATGTCTTGCTTCCAATTTTGTGTTTGATATTACTCTTCCATTCTGAAATAGGATAGAGACGTCAGATTTTAAGTTTGTGTGGAATGCTACAGTCTATAACATTTGTTTCCTCTAGATTGATATGTTTCAGGTGAATGTTTCTGTTATTAATTTTTACAGTACCACAGCATGTAGGAAAACTATGTCAAAAATGAAATTAAATGAAAAATCAATTTTCAAACAAACCCCAAAATATTCCCTTTAAAAATGATCTATTTTCCCTGCCCAAGAAAATGTTCTCAGAAGAACCATGTTTCTCCAAATTATTTAATGTCAACTTGCCAGCAGTGGAAATTTGCTTCATCAGGAGCTGACCAGCTTTGTTATTGATTCAATCAAGGAAAGAGTGCAGAGGGAAAACCCAGTGAATGATTTACTACTGCCTTTTGCTCTTATGCATTCATTTTCACTGAAGCACAGGAAAAGTAAAACACATATACACACACAAAACCAGGCCTGTGCATTTCGTAATGCAGTTTATAATACAGTTTACATCCATGCAGTACAGGTATAGCTGTATAAAGGACAAGGCAATAGGGAAGCAGGTACAATATTTGTGTTATCCCTGTATATGTAGAATTCATATAATTTGGGTTTAATTGTCCATGAACTATATCTGGTATTCATCTGTTTTGAGACTTCATCTGCTTTCACCTTAATTGCTAAAGAGACATTATATCTCAGCAAGGATAAAGAACATTTTCATTGCATGTTGTTAAAAGGAATAAAGTGCAAAAAAACCAAAAAGGAAATGCAGTCCCTTTGGTTATAAAACCCCTCAGCAATTGAAAACCTCTCTGTGATTGGGGATGATGACATGTCAAAAGGGTAGAGAACTTCCTTAAACATTAGAGAATGAGCAAGCTCTGCATTTGAATGCTCATGCATTTGAGCAAATAGATCACACACGGTTCTTTGGATAAAAACAAAAGAAGTAATTAATTGGAAATTATATGGTGATAGCAATTCCTGTTGGGAACTCAGATGAATTTTCTTGTGTTTAGTAGCTCTCCATCCCACAGTGCCCTCTTCTGAGATACAGGAAAGCCTGAAAATAATGGAAAGAGACACAAGCTCTCAAAGCCTTGCCAGTGCATCACTTTTTGGTACTCTCTTGCTGCTTAGGGGGGACTGCTTTAACCAGAAGTGCAGATGCAGAAATTGTTTCAGTAGGCATCCCTACAGAACTTATATTTGCTTTCCTATTCTTTATTCCATATCTGATTGACTTAATTTCCACTCACTACTCCCTTTACTGTTAGGTCACCCATCTCCATTGATATCCAAATTTTACTTTCACTGCTCCTTCCAGATCTCCAGCTTCATTTTTCAAGCCATGTAACATAGCCACTACAGCCACTTTGAATCTGTGAACTGATTGACAACTTGTTAAACTGTTTCATATGCCATCCAAGAACATCCACACCTCTATCTTGGTTCTGGAAGCAGTGAAATGGCTTAAGTTAGAGGGCAGATCTGCTGGGTAAAACTGCTGTTAATGTGCTAAACATTCATGCAAATTGCAGGCATGGTGTTAATCCCCAGGGCCCAGGCGGTCTCCAAGAATAAAAATGTGTGGCATCAATTTGAGGTGATGCTGCTTGTTGGGGACTGAGTATACACAAATGTGGAAGCTGAAGCACAGACATGTGGATGTTGTGTGCTTTCCTGCCTTCTCCAACATGCAACCTCAGCTCCTCTGAAGTCACTCTTGCTTCTGTATGAATTTGATGAGAATATGGTAGCTGCTATCCAGACTTGGCATTGTCTGCACCATTGTGCATTTCTTCCTATTTCTTCTTCTTATTCTGTAGTTGAGGTCCTCATTCATGCCTGCTTAACCTTTATCTGGCCAATTTATTATTGTTGCCCATGAATATCCATATTAACCGTACTATTTTTTTTTCATTGTTGTCTTTCCTAACTCCCATCCTAATCTTACCCACTCCTGGCATACAGACTGACAAATGGAGTGTCTGCCCTTTTCTACACTTGGATAAATTCAAGGGTGAATTAAATATACTTTTATAAGTACTTTTATACTGGTAGGGGACCTTGATTGCTCCATTTTTCCCAGCAGTGTAGATTCCCCAGCCATTACATAGGAATAATCACAGTGAGGTGGGTGACATTAAGGGCTCCCTATGCAGTGGGTCAGCAGATGGCTGGCATGAGAAAGAGAGGTCAGTTGTGGATTCAGTGGGCAGTCTGATAAGTCCTGCAGATGTGCAAGATAGATAGTTTATAGATGTGTATATTGGGGTGTCTTCTCAATTTGGATGTTAAACAGGAGGTATTCATGATGCTTCACAGTTTGAGATGTAAATCTTGGCTGACTAAAGTCACCTTGAATTTGAAGGTATTTTTACATTTAGTCTTCTGTTAAGAAAGCTGTGTTTCAAGTTCCAAGGCTTTTCACAGCAGTCATCTTTAAATATAAATAAATATATTTTCTAGTAAAAGCAGAAGACCAGCATTCAACAGTTAGTAAAATATAACTTCCTCCTACAGAGGTCAGAGGAATGCTGTCCAATAACACTGAATATCACATGATAGCCATTAGTCAATATTTGCTATACAGTAATTTTCAGGTCCTTGTTCTATTAGTGCTGGTGAAATGGCTGAAGCAGTTAGTTTAGCCTTTATTTTAAAAGTATTTCTTGTTATTTTTCCAGATCTTATGAATATATTCAGACTAGTTTACAAATTTACGTAAATTCTATTTTTTAAAGAGAAAAAGAATGTCAAAATAGCTTCAAATATCTTCCATTATGTTCTTTGTTGCTCTGCTGTGTTTCTGTCTCTATCTATATTTTATTATTAAGAAGGTCTGATTTTACTTTTCTGATGTGAAGTCTGTCAAAACAATGCATTAAATAATTCTGAATCATTATTATCCAATACTACATCTGTTGCTTTTTCTTAGTTTTTTCCCCTTCCTTTGGATGGTCCAGGATTGAAATCTGGTATTTCTTTAATATTATTCAGCTGTGGCTGAACTATTCTTTTGCCCTCCTACTCAGAATCCTTCAAACTCTTGTGTTCATCATTCAAAGACCTTGGAGGGCCCTGCCCGTCACTGTTCTAGGTGTCTGAACGACACAGAAATGGTTCAGCCAGTACTGACAAGTTGATCTGCAGCAGCTCTTGAGAGGTGTGGAAAGAAAAATAGAGAAGGCCAAGAATTATGGAATGATTTTGGAAAGCATGCTATCCAAGGCCTTAGTATTTCATGGCCTGCACAATTTTTTTGGAAGGGTGGAAGTAGCTGAGATGAGGTGCAGCCTGCAGTTGTTCCTTTAAGCCTTAGGAAGCCTGAGGATAGCCTTGCTCTGCAGGCTGTGGGATGCTCTATGGGAGATCTTGCAGTCAGGCACCAAGGAGCAGAAAGCACAAACAAAACATGTGAGGCTTCCTAATTCTTCAACTCAGTCCCAAGAAATTGTAGAGAATCATGAATAAATTTCTAATTTTAAAATGTCTGCTTAATTCATAAAAGGCTGCAAAATATTTCCCCAAACGTTTACAAGATTATGGGCTGGCCTAAAATACAAAAAAACCCCCAACCAAGCTGTGCTTCAGGAAAAGGTAATGGGCAAAGCCCCAGGTTCATTCAGTGACAGGAACTGCCTTGATGAAATATTAGGTGATCTTAGCAAGTGGAGTTTCCTCATCTTCCAGATGAGGGCAAAAAACTTCATCATGCCAGGGAAAAATGACCCATCTCTCCCTGAATTAGCTGTGAGTATGTGGACAGGGCACACAAATCCAAGAGAGCCACCAGACTTAATGCAACCAAGACAGGACTGCACCAGTGCACCCCCTGCAACAACTTGGGAACAACGGGGTTTCAGAATGATGCAAACTGCTTCTCTCTCCAAAACTGCTTGCATCATTCATTGGAGAAGCTACATTGGCTGTGCCTTTTCCTTCTTCAGACTCTTTTCTAAATGTTTGTCTAAACGTGGTTTTCCTTAGGGATTTTTTAGGTTTTGTCTTCTTTCTGCCTTCTAGATGTGGTCATTTGCTTTGCCTTGAAAAGATTGTGCGTGAAAGATGGCACTTAATATAAAAAAAAAACAAATGTGGATAATAAGTCAGTAACATCTCTGTTGGAAGACAGCATTTTAACTCAGTGTTACTTAATCATGGCTTTATTTTGCTAGTCTTTTCTCCTGGGCAGCCCAGAAGTGGAGTAATTGCTTCATGAGACCTCAGTTTAGAGACAGAAAGAACTTTGTCTTTTGAAATGCCAGTTTAGCTTCTAAACTGGTGGTCATTGTAGGAGGTGTGTGAAAATG
Source organism: Anthoscopus minutus (assembly GCA_013399455.1). NCBI lineage: Eukaryota > Metazoa > Chordata > Aves > Passeriformes > Paridae > Anthoscopus > Anthoscopus minutus. Next base: position 82,229 of record VWYI01048613.1, read on the forward strand.
TATGCATGTGTGTATATGTGGTCTTATTTCAAATTCAATTATTAAAATGCTCTCCACCATGCGATTTATAAATGGTGTTCCAACCAAGATCACATTATTCTGGAAGGAGGTGGAGCAGCAGAGAAAGACTGGATAATCACCTCTGGTAAGAGCTGGGAGCTGGCTGTGTCTCAGCACAAGTTCCAGGGTGATGCCCTAGCCAGTGAACTCCTCACTGCACTGCAAAGACTATTGCTGATGCCTTCTGTTCACTTTCTGCTGCTGTTTGCTTAAAGGAGCAAACACCATGGCACCAGAAGGGGAATAGCCAGCTTGCCTTTAATTAGCACACTTATGTGGGCAGGACAAGATACAGAGCCTATTCTGTGAAATGCACAGGCATTTTATGGAAGAGCAGCATCATTTTGGGATTTTTTTAAAGTAACTGTAGGGAATTTTTAAAGTCACTGAAGGAGCCCTAGGAGCTTTCTTTCTGCCCACCACAGGTGAGAGTCCAGCTCCATTTGATCTGTTCACCTTGTGACTCATAGCTCTCACATTCCTGGATACAGCTTTCATAGGAGTTGGACACAGGTGACCAGTTTGGATGCCTTTCTCAGAGAGTAGAAACAGCATCAAACCCTTTCAGCCTGAGGAAAGGCCCAAGCATCAGGCAGCACTCCTCTTGTCTGAGCTGCGCTCAGTGGCTCTGGGAGAGCCACCAGTCTGCCTTACAGCTCTGCTCCACAGGTTGCCTTGCCTGGAGGAATGCTGGATTCCAAGCAGATATCCACTACTTCTCCCTAGCTTCCTGTGCTGGAGGAGTTGAGGCAGGTATCTGACATTGATATCTGACAGCCTTGCCTCTGGAGGTCTCATTGGAATTCACAGAATAAGAAAATTAACTACTTATTTCCTACAGGCTGAAATATTTTCTTCTCCTTCTTTCCCCTCAGACTAGGTGGTTACATTTTGATGCGCTTGCAGACAAAATGGAATGAGATGGACTGGAGCCAGTATAATACTGCTTGCAGTGCTGTAGTCAGAATCACAAAGGAGAAACTTCTGTGTGAAGTTCTACTGAAACTATATCATTGGCATCAGTTACTGCTGTTTCTAATCAATATAAATGTGCAAAACAATGTGTAAGCTCTAGATTTTGTAGATAGTTCCACAACGCCATTAATTCTTTCCAACTACCTAGGCAAGCACCTATTTACCTGGCAACATGATAAAGCATTAACCTTCCCCTGTAAAGTGATGGGGAAGGAGAAAATGGATGGGGAATACATATCTTTTCCCTTCTGAAAGCTGCTTTTCATGAAAGACATATGATGTTTTTTATGCAAGACAGAAAGCGGGATTTCCATATTTAGAAACATTTTTTTCACTTTATTTCTGAAACTTTGGATATTTTTAGATCAAAAAACATAGAACAACTCACATTTACTAGAAAGCTGCCTTGGCCTATTGAGTACTGAAGATGAAACATTAAAACTAGAGGTATTCATAAAGTTGGCATCTCTGTTGCTAACCTGGTTTGCATTTGCAAATTGCACCAGATCTTCAGACCCTTATGTTTGCATGCTCCCAGAAAGCTATTTCTTTTCTGAAGGGATATGAAGTTTTAAGTGTTTTCACTAATGTTGCTGTAGACTTGTTTCTTATTGTAAACTTCCTTGTGCAGTCTGAGGAATTTGGCATTACCACAGAAAATTGTCCTCTGAAAGGCAGAGTTTAGGAACATAACCTGTTGTGAAACTCAGGCCTGTTAATGATCTTGGGCCTAACTCATGAAGATTGAAGAGTCTGTCCTTCTAAAAGCAATGTTATGAAAAATGTTATGAAAAATCACCTCTTTGAATTCAAGGGAGGCTGGAAATTCACTTTTAAGCTGCCTGAAATGCTTCTTAGTACTCTCTACTATACAGCTGTAGGAATTGGGCAGTTACCCAGACAGGGAATGGAAATTTCATTTTGATATCTGAAATTGTGTAATTCATTCTTTCTTGACAATATTTTGGCCTTTAATTTCCTGAAATGTCCATAAACCATAGAACTGTGCAGAAGTCTTAGAAGTTAATTTTGTAAAATATTAACCTATAAAGCTACCTTGAAATTCCTAGTCTTCTAAACATATTCATCCTCCTGGTAAAACAGAGGCAGGTGGCTGTTAGTATTTGATAAATGCTGTGCTTGCAGAGAGCATGGTCTCACACATGAAAAAATTACCACTGGAAGAAACTAATTCCTTAGAAGTAGTAGCAACGTTCATATGTCTTTTCTTACCAACTGAAAAAATACCAGGCTGATGATAAATTTATCATTGATGGATCTCTGTGGGGTGAGAATGTCGTGCCCAGACACCTTAAATGGAGTCCCATGTGATCTCAATAAGGTAGAGCTGGGGTATATGCAGACTGCAGACTACAGACAGATCCCAAGAGAGTTTCTACTTTGTTAATTGCTAAATGCCTGTGGCTGTTAAAAATAGTCTTTTCTGAATACATTGTTTCCCAGGAACAATTTAGATTTTTCTGAAAATTGGAAGAAGTGTATGAAAACTATGAAGAAGGTCCTATAGGTATTCCAGGCTGAAAAGCTGTTGTAGATCCCTCTGAATGAAGCATGCTGTGCACATATGATTGTACAAGCCACAACTCAGTGATGCACCTGGTTCCTTCCCTGTCTTTGTCCCTGTCAAGTGAGCTGATGAAATGTCAGTTTTGGAATTGTTCTCTTCTGATACAGGGATATTTCACATGATAATATAATCATTTATTAGTAACAAGAAGATCATGGCTAAGCATCTTCATGTGAGATTGACACCCGGCCTCCACATCCTTCAAAGTGTCAGTATTCGCTATGTGTGCAATAATAAAGCATTGACTTGTGCCAGAGTAAAACTAGTGTACTGTAATAAATCTGGCAGACTCTATAGAAATCAGGCAGGTATATAGTTTTTAAAATTCTTTTCCTTGGGAGGTTTAGTTGTCATAATGCGTACAACAGGCCTTTCAGCTGTACAGCAATGATTTGAGTTGGAAAGCTGCTATTCCTGCCCGTGTCACAGGCAAAGCCTTATGCCTTTTCTGCAGCAATGTCTGTGGTAGCTACAGTGGTAGTTGTGTGCCAGAAATCAGATCCTGACATTTCTGTTTGTGGAAAATGGATGGCATTGTGCTTACTTAATCTCTGGCAAGAGCGAAGTGGACCTGAAACATGCTGTATTTTAGAAAGGAAGAAAAGTGCAATGAGTTTATTTAAAAGCAAGTGCATGTGCACACATATCTCTGTCCATTCAGTGGAGGTTAGACCTTCCTGCCACACAGTAATATCAGAAAATATGAGGGTACAGAATATTGAAGTCACTTGGGTTTTAGGCATTGCATCTTAGAACTAGAATTTTGTACCCCAGGTAAAAGAAAAATACTGCCTTGGCTTTACTGTTGCTCAGAAAGAACTTCTAGTAAATGCTGGTGACCTTTCAGACAAAGGACAACATTTTGCAAGTAAAGGGAGGATGAAAAATACTGCTTTAATATATTAAGCATCCCATTGATAAAGCAAAGAAGAAGCAAAAGATGGAGATGTATGTCCAGGTCAGAGTACTGACCTAGAATGAGATGAAGGTATACTTCCCAAAGTGTGGAAATTTTCTTTTTTTCCCCTCACCTTTTAAAAAATTGTTCTATTTCCACGTGTTACACACACTTAGCAGAGGCTCTAACCTGAAATAACTAAGAACAAATCTCACCCTGTGAGATTTCTGTGAAGAAATAGTTTTCCTTTACTGGAGCAGGTGTGTTGAGAACCTGTCAGATGCTCATATATCAGGAGCTGTGAGGGGACTGAGACAAGACTGTGTTTTCAAGACTGCAAGGAGACAGTTAAAAAGAATGAGCTTTGTACAAATGTCTCAGAGGGAACTGTAATAAAAAAGGGAAGCAGAAATGGACTTTTTCCAAAATCTGCAAGTCATTGACATTGATTTTTCTGGGCCAGTGAATGATCATACATTTACATCTATCTTGCATATAAGGATATTTGCAAAAGCTGTGTAAAGAGAACTTATTGATAGGCTTTATACATATGATGAGCTGCATTCAGGAATTTCAGCAGACCTGTGGCATTCCCTGCTTGTGCACTACGGGAAACTTTTGTCTAGTGCTGGATATAGGAGAAGGACTCACAGAGAGAGGAAAAGGTATTAAGAGCAGGTGCACCCAAGAAACTATTTTGAGGATACATGAGTAAGGTAGCAATATTTCAAAAGAAACTGGTAAAACAAAAAAAGAAATTAAAAGAGTTGGGGAGGGATTCTTGGGAGTTTTCTAGCTATAATGAAATGATCTCAGATGCAGGAATGGCTTTATTCCCTAGACATATTACTTTATGTACAATGTCTTAAGTAATTAATGTGAATTTTCTTAGGTAAAGTTTGTTTTTACAGTTTGAAAGAAAAAGAAAAATGGAAAGAGGATGAAAAGCAGCAAGCCATTATGAGACTTAACAAATGTGTGTTGTGCCACTGAATCTCCAGTTTGAGGTACATGCCATGGAAGAATTTTGTCTAGCTCAAATTGGTCTCACAGCACAGCCTCTGTGTTGGCAGAGGAAGGGATGTGATGTTTGTGGCACATCCCTTTATGGAGCACCAGAAACAGCTGAAGACTCCCCTAGGACTTTAATACACTGGGGAGAAAAGCCTTTCCAGAACATTGTCTTTTACATGGACACGTGACAAGTACATTCATTAGGACTTGAGGCAAAGTCACAGCTGAGTCCTGATGTGTTAGAAGGCTGCTAGGGAACACAATGAGAAATGAGGTCAAGCTGCTACCTGATATGTAGGGAACCTATGTCTCTTGCACAGACCGCTGGCCTTTCTGACTACTGCTGTTACTGAAGCTTGAACCACCAACTGCCTCTGAGGACACAAAATGCTTGCCCAGGCTATACATCTGATGTGGCTGTCAGATGTGTTGGGTGACTGATGACTGTTCAAGGTCTTTTTGTAAATTGGCCTTGTATCTTGGATGGTAGAAGTAATGTGTTTGACAGTTACTGTGATTTTTTAAACAGCATTCCTTGTCAGAAGTCAGACCTCTGCAGATTGCTTTCTGATCCTACTGAACAGCGTGTCAAATATATTGCTGTTTTATGAGCATCTTTCCACCTTCCCAATTCCAAAAGTTTCTGGGGAGAGTAAGGCTCATGAGCAGAGTGCTAATATAGCCCATAAATCGTGTTGATGGCTCTTCAGTGCCTGAAGGTTCCCAGGGGAGAAGGTTTTACAGCCCTCACCCAAATCATTTGCCCTACATCAGGCATGATATCTGCCATAACGATCAGAGCTTGATTCTGTGTGGCAGTTTATAGTTAGCTGCCATTCACTTTTATTTAATTTGTAGCAAGACTCAGAGGCTAACAGGGCAGGCTTAGGAAGGCAGCATGCATCTCAGCAGGTTGACAATCACCAGCTCATGTCGTCTGGATAACCTAACACATCTGCACCTGCAGCTCATGGTCTGCTGGTCCCAAGCTGCACCAAGTAGAAGTTTCATCCTTCTGTATATTCTTCCTACCATCTGAACAAAAACTATCCAAGATGAAAGGGTTAAGCACAGTAGTGCTTAGTACTCTGTACCAAAACAACTTTTTACATGCCCAGCTCGGAGAAGCAGTCCAAAAGCCTCTGAATGCTGAGTAAGAGCACGATGAAACCAAAGTTCCACACATCTTGTTCCCAATAAGCATGGCAGTCCAGCAAACCTCAGGGAATGAGTTTGAGGGATCATTGAACAGACCTGGTATATTCCTCCTAATGTAATATATGCAATTAATATACGTTTCTAAACTTTGTCTACCTGCCAAGGCATACTAAAGTGCCTGAGGATGAGATCCAAAAATGGCAACATGCATAATCTTTGATATGTTTGGTCAGTGCTGATGCCTTAAGTTTTTAGCTTGTATATTTTTCAGATCCTGTACTGCATTACTTTATAACTCTGAACTCTGTATAGAGTGTTAGTAAGCTCTCTTCACAGTTTGGTCAGACTAAACAATCTTTCTAAGCCTGAGAACCAAGGACATCCTCAGCCCCTGAAAAGTACAAACAAAAGTGAATCAGGGGGATGAGCAAACCGAGGGAATATGACTTCATTACCTGAAGCTATAATTGGGAAATTAACCCCTGACATGCAAATAGACCAAGCTTATACCTGTCTGAAAAACATGTGACCATAGTCCATCTTGGATGTAGCCTCTGTGAGGCTTCTGCACTGCCCAAGGTGTATCTATCAAAGGCCTTTGATAAATATCTGATTTATTCTCTGTCTAGCCTCTTTTCTAGGTAGCCGTTCCAAGGCATCAGTGCAATGAACAAATGTAAAGCAGGACTAATGGAAGAGGCCATAACCCAGAGCTACCCCTTAGTTGGGTGTAAAGTGTCAAACTCACTTTAACTCTTCTTTTAATTTGTTTACCAACATCTTCTACCAGTGGACAAGAAAGATATAAATGGCACATAAATGATTCTTGCTCTGAAGTCAAAAGAAACATTCCCACATTTCACAGTCTGTAATGCCTAAAATACTTGAGAAAACAGTACCTTCCTTAGCTCACACAAAAAGGAAATGATACGTGATGCTTGAAGACTGAATTAATGGGAATCTTCAAAAGAAATCCCTTTAGGCAGCGATGGTAGCATCCATCACAGCAAGGGTGGTGTGCTGAGTACCATGTAAAGGCATAGGGAATGACACTTTGTCCCCCAAGTCCCAGTTATTGTCCTCCTCTAGTAGTGTTAAGTGCAAGCCCAGTAGCCTGTTTGCATACTCTTTGATTGGTATCAATGTTTGTATTAGTATTCAAAAAACAACAAAGGGTGTGTTAAAAATAGCAGAGATGACAGAAAGAGGGCAATTACTTGGTTGTGTGAACAGGAAGGATAATATTAAGTTACTGTGTAATTAAGGTTAGACCAAGGTGAAATAAAGATAGCAAACAAAGAAAGTAAGGAAAGGTTACTCATTCTGGACCCAAAGCTATCCCTGCTGAATTTAATGACAGGTTTACACCGACCTCTCTGAAAGCGAGTAGGAGTAGACTTGAGGTTAATTTAGAGACATATTCATAAGGCAGTTTAGTGAAACTTGATAATGTATAATAGAAGAAAAAAGCACAGACAAATCAAGGGAATTTATTGAACTGAGCTCTCATCTTGGAAGCAGTTTGATAGCTGCTCTCACATGTCATGCTGTGTGCTTATTATGAGAGATGAAATGCATGGTTTTGCTTCATATTAGATTATTTATGGGATTTCTTCAGGGCAAATTGTTTTCAAAAGGCCTGAACCTGGATGTGTTCTGCCACTGGTCGCTCTCAGGCTGCATTGCTGCTTACCAGCAGGGTACCAGCGTTCCTTTCATGCTTGACTGGGAAACATTTCTGGCCTAAATCCCATCTTGTTTGCAGCTATCAGAAAATGCTGTGTTCTTTTACTGAACAGGCATGGAAGTTATTGATTTCTCTTCTGTGTTCATGGAGACATTTCTTGGGGGTTGTTGGGATTGCCTGAAAAAGTTCAAGAAAATTGTATGTGAGACAGAGAAGGAAACTAATTAAATCTTCAGAGAGGAAAAGGACTTAAATGATGAAAGATGGTGGCAAATTACTTAGCTAACAAATAGGTGCCTTGGAAATTGAACTACAAATTAGGTTATCTAATTTTTCACCACAAACCTAAGCAGTTCCATTAATATGATTTCCATCTTGTGATAATATTTCATGGCTTATCAGGAGCTTCCTGAGACATCTTAATGTCAGCTAGAAACGGTGATAATACAAAGCTTTTGATTCCAGGTAAGGTGATGACACTTTTCCGAAGAAAAGGGCAATAAAAATGGTGATGTTTTCATGTGTTACATTCATATTACCGGAGAAGATAGTGCTGTTTGTGTCCAGCTGAATAGAGAATTAAATCTCAATTTTGACAAACAAATTTCATCCCTTGGCCATCATTTATGTTGTCAACATTGCCTGGTGGGGCTGCATGGAGGGGTTGTTTTGATGTACAATGCCCATGCTCCAGGCAGGCTTCCTTTGAGGCAGGACCCAGAGCTTTTGTTTTTTGACTGGTACCTTCTGGCCTTTACCAGCCTCTTGGTAAGTGTTGGATCAGATTTTCCTGATTTTCTAGCAATTGTCTTTGTCTTCTGCATAAAATCACTCACTTGGAGCATATGTTGCAATTATTAGTGATTTGATTTTCTCATACATATATTGTACTATGTTTCAGCATTAATTCTGCAGTGAGAAAAGTGCATATTGCACAGGATGTTATCTCATTCCACCTGCCTGCATACTGATATTCAGCAACCTCATTTTCTAATATACAGTTTATTTTTCCATTCTTTAAAGCATGATTTTAAATCAAGTTGTAGGCGGGAGAGCTGTTGTGAATTTATGGGAGGCTTTTGTTTCTGTCCATTCCCAGAGCACCTTGCTACATCTCATTTTGTGGTTAGTGCAGTGTGTCTAAGTGGCAGAGACAGGTGAGCAAGAAAACATGGGTCTGTCTAGCAACAGCAATATTGAATGCATGTTTGACAAAGGAGGAGGGAAATATAAATTTTCCTTTTGAAAGATAACTTCAACCTTTATATGATTTCAACCCCTTTAGGGGTTTCATCCCCCTTCCCCTCCTTGCTTTCTTTCCAAGTGATTAGTCAGAGAAGTCATCCAGTTTTTATTTTGCACTATCAGATGCGGCGGTGTTTAGCAGCGGCAAATGACAGCACGTCTAATGTGCGCCATTTTAAAGAATTACTGCATTTTGTATCAAGTTGAGCAGGTTCTATGGCCTCCATCATAGGTACAGTTAAGAGTGGCAAATCAGATCCAAATCCTGTGACAACTTCTTTACCAATTTCAGACAAGGAATGTGCATTTGTCTGTTTCTAATAGTTGCTGTCTTGTCAGATGACATTTTGAAGCTCAGGAATATCAGATCAGCTTAAAGACCTGAAGAAAAAATAGTTCAGTGAAACTGCAGAAGCAGCTCTTCCTTTCTTTTCCTATCAGCCCACCTGTACTCCCTACCAAGCTGCTCATTTGGGCAGAAGCCTGCAGAGACTTGGCAGGGGAGCTGCAAAGGCAGAAAGACTTTTTACCAGTGATGTTCCTTCAAGCTGTGGAAATAGACCTTTGCCCCTTTTGATTCTAGCTCTGTATGAATGATGGATCATCCATAAGGTGACGTACAGTGTCGAGTTGCAGGATCCAATTTCTTCATTGTTTTCTCTGTGGCTAAAGAAAAGTGATAATGTTTGGTTTTTTAAATTCTACAGATCATCTTTAAAATAACTGAAACCCACACAACTGGTTTAGGAGCTTGTATCTCATTAGGTCAACAGGATATAACATCAGGATACTCAGAGGTAATAAGCTTTGAGTCCTAGTCACTTGGACAGGAGGACACACTGTTAACCTACTTAGAGGTGGATTTTAAGATGGGATTTAGATGCCTATATATGAAGATGGTTTCTCATTGCCTTTTGCAACAAGCACTATGAAAAAGTATCCTGCAGGATTTAATTCTCCTAGATATGTGCATCTGAAAGTTTTCTTTTAAAAATCTGCTTTGAGGCTTTTTGAAAATATTACCCCATGAGAATGTCCATGGGATGTATCTTGAGAGCTTTATATGCAATATAAACTTCAGTCTCCTTCAGTAAAAGTTCTGGTTTTGGCCTTTGTCACAGATGTGTAGGGGATCTGATTGAGCCTGTTTTAGTCTTCCCGAGACATGCATATTTCTGGGGAAGGAGATGGATAATTGGTAACAGTGAAAGTACATTTGTTTATGCATGTGAATGATTTTTCATGGAATATTTTTGCTTTGTTGGCTGGCTCTGCCAAGTATTCACCCACCTCCAATAAGTGGACTCACAATGTCACAAAAATAAGGGCTCTAATGCCAAACACACTAAAATCTGGATTCAGATCAAGATCTGAATAACAGGTCTTTAACAACATTGCCTTCAAAATGAGCCAGCAAGAACACCACAGGATCTCTATATGGACACAAGAACAAAAAAATCCCACCATACTGAGTAGGAAACCCACTAGAAATGGGAGAAAAGTAAATGTAATATGCAGCACATGTATGATTTAAATAGTGATTATTGTTGGGTACCTGAAGGCACGTACATTTTGGTAGATAAAACATTTGTAGGAGCGAGAGTCTCTTTTAAGAGCAGCTCTTGCCTTACAATTCAACAGCAAAAATCATTACTTTCTTCCTACTTCTTTTTGAGAAAAATCTTTGCCTCATCTCCTGCTTCAAGATCCTCTTACTGTTGTGCCTTCTATCAGACTTCATTTACTTTTCTGTACAGAAAAAGTAGCCTTGTAGAAGGGCACTTTTTAACAAGTGCTGTGTGATTCCTTAGTACATCAACACTTGTTGAACTCTTGCTGCTTATATCGGATGAAAAATGATGATGGTGTCTGTAATTCATCTCAATGAGAGTATGATGATCAATTTATTTTTTTGTCAAATACATTCTTCACCACATTGCATTTTGTGTGGTTGACTATTCCAATAAAATCAATTTAATTAACTATCGAGATGTGACAGAACATATTCAGGCAGTGTCATTCATTTCAAAAGAATAATAATTTCAATTAAAGACAAGTTGCCAACCATTCTAATAAGGTATCTTAACATCAGCAGGATTTAATGCTAACGATCAAAATGAGGTGTTTCAGGGCTTGTAAAAAACCATGATTATAAGCCAAGATATTGCATTAATACCAGGAGACACTGTAACTATTTAGTCACCAAATCGTCAGTATTTTAAATATATTCTTATTAATTTCTGTGTGTGTAAGTTGGGAAAGGGAAAACAAATTACCCGGTGCTCAGCTTGTTATTCAGGAAGGTTTCTGTGGGGAGGCAGGTGGTGTCCTTACAGCACATCTCAGACTTTGTGGGGTGCAGGTTTCCTATGAACAAATAAGCAGTGGTCTATGCAGCTTACTAGAGTTTCCATTGATGTACTGTGCTATTGCTCCATATTATTATAGTGTGAGGCTGAATATCAGCAGGGTCTATTGCAACGCTGGATGATTAAAGTACTTCTTGACTTTCCACAAGATTTTAAATTCAGGATGAAGGAAGGGGAAGCATAGTTTGTGAGAGCAACACAGAGTGAAAGTGAGAGGATTATGCTTCAGCAGCCTTTGTGATAAAATAGTAGTAATTAGTTTCAGTAAAATCCCATAATAGTTTTTTTGTGCTTTGCAGGAAACCGAGTGGCAGACAGATAAAACAAATTACTTACTCAGGCAATTAGCATGCTATTTCAAGGTTCTGACTATGTTTCCCCATGACTGCAAAGATCATGCTTTATTTTTCCAAGAACTTTATGTTCCTGAAAATCTCATCCATTTTAAACCTATCATTGTATATCTAGAGCTACCACATCTGTGAGCACAGCCTGCATTGCAGGGACAGCCCAGGAGATAATGAGTTCTGGGACCACATTGAGGGGAGGGAGAATTTGTAACACTTGCTGCTTACTCATCTGAAATAAACCCCCAGTGTCACTGTTGTGTGCCTGGCTCTCTGACATGGAGCACAAGGAAAACATTTGGGCTTTATAGTCCTGCACTCTTGTGCTGCACCAGTAGATGTAAGTGAAATTGTCCACTGCAGTTTTAAGTGTTCACAGTTTTGTGGCTGTCTCTTGATAGTGACTCCATCAGAAATGAAAAAATATTTATTGGAAATTTAGTGCCAAGATTTCAAACTAATCAGAAATGGTGGTGAAAAATGTGGTTTCAAATTTTTTTCTTTGGATTTTAAAGACTTTTCAAGTTTGTGTTTTAAGAAGGCATTTGTCTTGTTAAGGAGTGACTTAATATATGAGTAATTTAGGCATTAAAAAAAAAGACAAAAAGAAAAGCTGAACCTACATGGTACAGAAAATCACACATTTGAAATTACTATTGAGAGCACATCTTAATGCATGGTCATCCTTACTTCAGGCTAAGTTTAAATAAAATTAAGCAAAACCTGAAGATCATCACATTTACAAATGGGAAATTCAATTTCCTTTTTTGAAGAGAGAGCCATTGTTACTTCATTGAGCCCAAGGGAACTATACTGGAAAAAATGTAGGAATGGCACAGAAAGAAGTAGCATGTTGTCTGGCCAGACTTTGTCCAAGGACACCAGCTCTCCTCACTTAATCTGTCTGGCTGTGACAAAAGGGAAGAGTGTGAGTTTCACAACAATTTCTGCAAGAACCTGAACTCCATTCCTAAGCTGTAGAAGTACAGCATTTTAATTGGGCTTGATGGCGTTCAACATGTATTTTTACTGAATATTGTCAAAACTTATTCTCTTTTTCATTTATAGGCTGCTTTAGCCTCCTTCTGTCTCACTTCTGGACCTTCAATCCAGCAATTTAATTTTGGGTTTGGCCATCTAGCTATTTGAAATCACAAATTATAGCTTGTGCAGCTGGGATGAAACCTAGTGCTGGCATCCCAAAAAGAAATTTCATTGATATGAACATACAACTTTTCATAACTCATTTTATTAGTATCATCACTTCTAAGTTGTATCAATTGGACTGATATTATTGGATATTGAATGAGACTTTGCACATCAATTAATTTATTCCCTCTGCTGGGTGGAGAGAAGGAGACTTACTGGTCTAAGGTAGAGACACCAATAATTGGATTGTTAAATATGCAGATTTATTAGCAGCAATCAGAAGAACAATTGAATTTTTTAAATCATGATCTCTTCCCATTACTCACCTTCTCTTCTTACTGGTGACTAATGGTGATAAAATAACCTAATGGGGATATCTTGAAACAGGATACGTTGGAGGAGGCTAGTGGCATGTTTGTGATTCTGATAATACAACACAGCCTGCTTGAAAACTGGGGGTTGAGGGGAACCTGTGGGTTGCAGGTGGTGACTCTAGTGAATAGACTTCAAGAAAAAAGAGATTTTATCTGAAAATTTTTCTTGAAGACCTTGGAAATCTCTACAGTAAAAAATCAAATTTAGCTATAAAAAGTCCAGTGTTGCTGTTATCCCCTTGGTGAGTCACTGATTACCTAAGAAAATGTGCTTAAAGAAAATGTGAGTGCTATAATTGTCACTCAAATTTTTTAAGATGGTGTTTCAGTGAATCAGAATTATTAATTTTATAAGGAAACATTTTTACAGTGATGCCAGAACTTAATTGCCCACTTCCTAAAGAAAGAAGGGGGTGGAACTTCAACATTAGATCACTCTTTTAATATACCTGTTTCTCATAAAGCTTCTACTTAGTTACCAGAATTGTCATGCAGCAATATATGCTGCTTCATGACAATTATTACATGCTTAGCCTTCTGTCACCATTAGGTAAAAGTTTACTGCTGTTTTATCTGTTTTATTAAAGAAAAAGTCATAAATTTGTGCTGCTTAAGAGTGTCATGACAGATCTAATATAACTCTGACGCTTCTCAGTTGTCTTTATCCATGGCAAAGCAATTCTGTCTCAAAATGGCAGGATTTGTGCTCTGGGTCCTGAAACTACAGGCTGGAGGAATTCACAAGGGAAACAGAAAAAAGAGAAGCAGCATGTTCCCAGTGCTAAATTCCAGGCTTCTTGGACTGAAGACTGAAAGCATCTCTATCTTACTGGTGTGGGGTTTTGGTTTTTTTTTTGGTTTTTTTTTTGTACTCTACACTGTTCAACTTCAGTCTAGGATACAAACACTACTAAAAAGCATTTAGAAGTGGTGAAAGGTTCTTTGCAAACTATGCACATCAAAACTGAGCTTTGGGTTTATATGTGGGAGTTGCTGGAAGAGGGACATTAGGCTTGCAGCTTTTCTATGCATTTTCTTACAAAGTCAGAAATCCTGCAGGGTTGTAGTTGGTTGGTAATTCCCTCAAAGTCCTGGTGCTCTCTCCCTCAGGACTATGGCAGGTGTTGGAAAGCTGAAGGCACCACTTGCTGACACACACCTCCAGCCTGGGTCTGAATATGGTGTTTTCATCCTCATTAACAACTGTTCTATATGCAGGAAAATGGCTACAATAAGGGCTTTAAAATGTTTGCAAATGACTTTTGGCAAGGAAAAAACATGAGAAAAACCAGTTCATTACAGTTTACATGATTGTTCTCCCATGTGGTAATCAAACTTGGGTCCTACCTACACCCCTGATAATATCAAACTTGGTAGTCAAACTTGGATCCTACCTACACCCCTGATAGTATCAAACTTTTGTAATTGGAAGGATGCACCTAGAATGAACTCAGGATCCTGAACAGACCAGCTGATCGACAAGTTTGCCATCAGAAAAAAAAAGAGAAAAAGAAATGTGGATAGAAATTATTTATCTTTGATGCAGGGATGCACTTGGAGTTTGTGTAACACGGCCAGAAATCCTTTTGGGCTTAAGCGCATTCAAATGGCCAGGGACAGCTGATAAGTGCTTGAGAATCTTGGCTGAATCTCTGACCAAAATAATTTCCTGAGGTAAAGTCACTGTGATCCAATTAATATCTTTAATGTGGATATAATGTGAATATAAATTGAGGCAAAGAAAATGGTTCAAAGCAAAATTCCTCAGCAGCATTGAGGCTGCATGTTCTGTGGGACAACTGATCACACACAGTTTTACATGGATACATGAATTCATGATGTGAATGATAAAGGAGCACTTTTGAAAATGATTCATTAGACTTTTCTTGGTGATGACATCTTTACTGCCTATTGTTCAGCTTGCTATGTCAGATGGAAGGTGGTGCTACAAATGCACTGCCACATTATAAGTTTATGTTTACTTAAAAATGCAGGCAGAAAGAATGTTAATTTTGTCTTTGTATTCCTGCCCAAGTATGCATGTAATTTTCTGCAATAATTTTGATATAAATGTTCAGATACATGTCTGGTGAAAGTAATTAATATCCATCTATTTAGTTCTGTCAAGTTTCCACCCAAGCTGGTGGTCAACACTAGTATTGTCACACTATGTATTTCTGTTCATGAACAGGAGTTATAGCAAGGCTACCTAAAAACTTTAGTGACTTCCTCAATTGAAAAAAAACCCCAAAACCAAAAGCGCTTGTGACAGGAAAAAAGAAAGAAGCACTTTTTGCCTGAGAATAATAATGGAGACTCACATGCTAAATTAACCTCCTGTGGGCAGGTGGAAGCTCCTAGAAACAGCTTCTCAACATTTGAGCCCCTGAGTCTCACTTTCAAATTGAAAAAGATCATCCTTTAGTAACAGTGAACCATTTACCTTTTAAAGTTCAACTCAAAAAAAAAAAGATTGCAGAAATGATATCATGGGTATTGTGATGATTTTCTCATGTGCTCAATTCCTAAATAAAACCATCTCTTTTCTTCTATCACTCAGCCTTACACAAATAGTTTGAGAAGATGAAAGTCATCTTCTCAAGAGGATGGTTTCCTTCATGTTCACAGTTTACTAACAATGATGTACTTATCTGGACCTTAGCAGTTCTGTTTGTGATGTGCAAGATGGATTAAAACCCATATTACTCCCCTGTAACGTAATGGGCTCTGCAGTGCTAACAAGAAGTAGTAAAGGTAATAAAAGTATATTTCAGGCAATAAAGCAAACAGATACCACAACTGAGTACACACTAGGAGCAGATGGTTGTAATAAGACAAACAGTTTGCACAGACACTTTCATAGAAAAAAAAATAAAATTCCTTTTTGGTCCTGATTTCTCCCCTATATTGAAACACCATTAGTCACACGGAAGTGGCTGTGGCTTCCCACAGAGACTAAAGCTAAGGGTGCTGGACTGTTTTCCAGTAAAGTTGTTTTTTTTTTAATGGAAAACAAGATATTAAATGAAAGTATACATAGTATGAAAGGCATCTGCATAGCTCAGAAATATATTTAAAAAAGGAGTCCCAAAGCTAAAATGTTTTAGATGAAAAGATGAAGTCTTTCTGTTGATGTACTTTGTTGGGATCTGGTGGGATTTAATTCTGCTTCATCTTATACTCTTTTTTCCCCATGCATTTAATATCTCACTCAAGCTGCATTTCTCCTGCAGACCAGGAGCTCTCCTGGGAGACGCTGTGCAACACAGAAGAGGTAGTCTGGCTGGAAACTCAGGCATGTAAGAGAAAAATGGAAATTGGAGAAGTCTGAATCAGAGTTGCAGTGAGGCATTGCAACTGCATTTTCAAATTGCATTATTTCAGCTTCGACCACATCTTTTTTTCCTAGGATTTTTTTTGCTGCACATGGGCAATCAGTTTTGTGATGCAGGGAAGGTTAGAGGAGATGATAGTGAAAAAATCATTTTTTTGGGGAGTGAGAAGAAGAGAAAAGGAAAATAACTTCTGTCATCTAGCTATGATAGCAGATGGCTCCTCTGGAGAGTTAGGACTGATTCCTGTTTCTGCCCTGCTGGTCACCTGCCCTGGCATCCCTGGCATTCCTCCTTCATCCAGTTATTCTGAGGAATGGCGTGAACATGTGACCATGAAGATTTGGGCTGAAACAGGAGAAATTAATTTCTTGCCCTGTCTCTTTGTACTTCTACCAACTGACTGAAATTGTCAACACCTTGGGAATTCAGCTTTTTCGAGTCCTAGGTTCTCAGGCAGTGAAGAAGAGGAAAAGTTTTGTACAAAAGAAAGTTTCAAACTTGTAAATTGGTTTTGTCTGGCTATAAAAGAACACTTAAAGTTTGTATCTGTTAAATCTTTTTAATTATTAAGTAGTCCTGCGGGCACCTATAAATTAAAGGATGATTGGAAGAAATAATAACATGATGAGGAAATCGGGGATACAGAGTGTTAAGCTATCCTTCAAAGTGTCAGTAATTAAAATTAATTACAGTTCACGACTTGCACTGATTGTAGAAGGAGTATGATGCTATAGGGAAATAATATGAATTAATAGGGTAGGAAATATAGGAAATAATACCAGAGGTTATAAGAATTTTGTTTTACCTCACTGGCTATTTGAATATTACCAAAGGAACTTTGAAAAGTTTTTTATAAGTGGTTAAACTTTAGAATCAATAAGTTTATTTTAGGTGGTTTTCTTCTTCCAATAAATAAACAAGCTCAGTAAAAGGCAGGAATATTTTTTATTTCTAAGAAAAGGATATATATTACTTTCTAATGCTCTTAATGCCCTTAAACCTGTCTCCTGCATGTTTGTGTTCTATGAAAGGAACAATAGATCTATCAGTAGTATCTGATTTTACAAATATCCATGCTTACTTGCTTTTTAGAAGGAAATATCATCTATATTATGTGGTCATTTTGGAAGGTAGTTATGAAGACTGGACTTCCAAGAGAGAAGGAGACAGCTGTTGAAAACAGAGGTGCATACATGCATAAATAGGAGCAAGAAAAATTAAATTTAAAGAAAAATAGTTTCAGGCTATGGAAGCAATGCAACACCTTCAGTAATCTGAGTCTTGAGTACAGACAATTAAAATGGCTTCTTACTGCTGTACACCCCGTTTAAACATTTTGCTTTTTTATGACAGTATAGTCACTAAGTCAGGTCTTAGCTATGAAAAAGAACACATGTATCTGGAATGTCGCAACAACTGGGATGGATACCTGTTCCATAGATAATTTTGGAGTGAGTGATTTCTCATGTTAGAAGAATTTGGCTTTCCTCCCTCCTCAGCAAGAACTAGGTTGGCAGGACTAGAGTGACTCTTGGCCTCCTTCTCTGGAGGAATCAATAGTTAATTACTTTATAAAAGATGGAAGATTCTTTCCACAGAAAGGAATAAGAATTCTCCTGCAAATCCTCTAATGTAATGGTGATTAGGTACCTTCTGGCATGTGGTGTTTGAATCTGGAGGTGTGAGGTAGATCCATATCTCCTATGCAGTGGTGTAACCAGCACCAGGGATTGGAGGGTCCAGTCATTTATTTTGGCTTGAGATGTGGGAATAAACTCTTCTTGATTTTTAGGAAGACCTTCTACTGCTCAGACCTACATCTGTGCCTTCTCATGTCACCAAAAGCCCTTCAGGATCTAGTGTCATTTCATTGCCATGGCTGAAGCTGTGACTCTGGAAGGAGAGAGGGAAGAATTGACTGGTCTGGGAACAGAGAGGCGAAACTGGGCTGTGTCCTGCTGATGCTTGTTTGGGGTAGCACTTGGCACTGTAACCACTGCATAAAATATGCAGGCAGGGTTACCTGGTGTCCTGAGTCCAGGTGAATGCCCCACTGCTTAGCTGAGACGTTTTGCTGCAGCTTGTGATTCTCCCGCAGTGGGAAGGATCAAGCAGCTCCCCTGGAGGCAGGTCCTGAGCATTCCCTGCTATGAAACCACAAACCAAGACCTGGGAGGCATAAAGTGCCTTACCTGCCCATGCTGTCTGCCTGTGGTGTGTTACCCAGAGTGCAGGCTGGGGCAGCCAGCAGCGCTGTGCTCTGAGCTGCAGCCTGAGGGACTCCCACTGCTCTGATGAACTGGAGCTATTGGTGGGAGGAGGAGGGTGGGGGACATGCTTATGTTGTGCTGGCCTGAAGTAAGAAAGCATTAAACCCTTTACTTTGAAGCAATCAAACCAGAGTTATCTCAGGGTTCACTCAGGCTTAGCATCATTTGCTTTAAACCCAGAATGCTTGAAATTTGAAATACTTGGATATCCATGGACTGCTGGCTGTCAGCCCCAGAGAAGGGTGGAGCAGTGAGGGTGGAAAAAAGAGGGATTAATGTGTTCTGAGCAGTCTCTTTCCCCTGGTATCAGAGAGGTGTTGTGTAGGTAGAAAGATAAATATTTGTGTTTTGTGAGTCAGCTGCACCTGTGGTGGATAAAAGGCACAATAAATCCTCTTGGCTGTCCAATAAAGAAAACAGTGTTTCGTGCTTGTGTGACATCACAAATATTTGCCAGGTCTACCTGGAGGTCCTCAGTATACACCTGTGCCCTTCAGCCTCTCATTTCCAGCCAAGATTTTGCTAGTGCCTTTGCTCTGCCTTATCAATGCTGATTTTCAATATACATAGAATGAATGTTGACTGGTGGCTGGAAACCTGGTGCTTCCCTTCACCTAAACAGCTTCCCTGTCTCCTTCATTACACATGGAACTACCATGCTATAGGACTGACAAATACCAACAGAAAAAAAAGGAGGAAACATGTTTAAACAAACATTTACTGTCTTGGAAGGGATGGGATGAAAGTCTTTTCTCACAGGACACAGATTTCTGCAAAATGTTAAGATGTTTTCTCTGCAAATTAGATTCTGCCAACACACATATTGTGAATATAGGTCACTCACTGTTATTTGGTATTTACTGGGAGAGGTGATGGCTCTCCTTGCATATGAGGTAGTGACCTCAGGTCAGGAGGCATTCTGACTGTAAAGGGCATTATCTCTGTAGTAAATAATATTTCTTCGATCAGAAATTGTTTATTCAGAGTAACAGGAATATTTCTGAATTGTTATCCTGACTTGATATCCTGTGTCATCTTGTTGTCCAACAATGATATGCCTTTACCACTAATAAGAAATATAAGTCTTTATTACCCATACAGATATGCCTGCCTGTCATGAAAACTCTCTGTAGTTCTTGTCACTTGTAGAGTAACAATGCCTTATTTAAGAAATGTATATTTTTGTCCATTTTTTACTCATTGCATCCTGTTTTTCTTCTACAGGAAGCAGTACATTGAAGCAATGGATTTGTTTTCTAGTACATGTATCCCTTCCTAATCTAGTCACTCAGGTGACCAGTAGCTTCAGGGGCCTTTTGTGTCTTTAACATTTTTGTTACAATGTATGGACTTCTATTTCTGAGTTTAAAACAGAAAGGGGATAAAAAGAGAAAGAGCTATCTCTATGTCACACATTAATTAAAACTTTCAAATTGAATTGTTTAAATCTCATTTTCATGTTTCTGTATGAATTTCCCATTGTTGCCAGCTCCTTCAACAGGTCTCATTATCCTGGAAGTTTCTTGAAGCTCCAGGCAGAGGATTAGTTTGATTTTCCAGAGAAGTCTAACTTTTACCAACAGCAGTAATAAAAATAATTTTTAAAAAAGGGAGTAAAAGGACATTTTTGGTCTCCGTGACTCACTAAAAAACCTCAGGCACTAAGAACAAATGTAATGAAAAGGGGAAAAATTAAAAATTCTTCTGCTTCTTTTTCACTTGCAAGTTTATAAGCAAAAAGAATATTTTATTTTATCTCTTTTTGATCTTGATACATGCTTTTTGAATGTTCCATATTGCCAGAATTACATCCTGACTTCCCTGAAAGTTTATATAATTACCAATTCTAAAAGCTGAGGGTGCGTTTTCTAGGCAACACACAGTTTCAGCTAGCTAAGAAAAAGGGAGAAGTTGATCCTGGATCCAGTGTGGTATAGAGGTATTTTTGGGATATCTTAGAACTGGGAAAGAGGAATAAAAGCCAAATTTGAACTTGCCATTGAACTGTTACTTCCAACAGTACATCCAAATGATGCTTACAGGGTATTTTAATTCACTTTCTTGGGAAAGAAGTGATTTCAAAGTCTTAACCTGCACATGCTGATTACACATGCTGGTTCACACAGTTTAACATTTATCAAAATCAATGGGCATTGGAACAGATAGCTTGTAAAACCTCAGCATAAACTTAATGACTCAAGTGGTTGAAAAACGGGATAAATTTATTAAACCTTCAGAACAATTAAGTTCAGCGCCTCATTAATTAAGCATCTGCCTCGATCACAGTAAAATGAGCCAAGAAGTTACTGTATGCCTGAATTCTTGTAGCTTTCCTTTGAAGGAAGCTGCTGTGATGCCCAGCTGCTGGCACATGGAGTTCTGGGGCTCTCCCTGGTACCGCGGGCGCTCCCTCCCTCGGCAGCACCGGGCCCCGCAGGTGCTGCAGGCTCTGCCCCGCTGCAGGGGCGAGCGTGGCACTGGTGCTCACAGCCTGAACTTGGCTGCGGTTCCTACACCTGGGCATCACCTGGAAACGCATCAAGACCTTTCAAAAGCTGAGCAAATCAGAGTGCCAGTGGAACAATAACGCATGCAGGCACTTCAGTATCAGTGACCTGCTTTAGAGGACATGCACTGCCTGCTGATCTCAGCAAGACTAATCTTGAGATGGTAGGCTACTAATTCTTGGGAAAATGCAAAACTCTGTTCTTTTGGGCTTCTAAGACACAGTTCAAGTCTAACAAATACCTTGCAGATCTCACTTAGTGGTCAGAAGGTTCAAATACTACTGAGGTGGTGTCCTTACTACTGCACAGACACTCAAACATCCTTATTATTTATTCATCACTGCCTTAAACTTGTATTTCCTCAAAGTAGATTGAAATGTTTTCTTTCCTGCTCTACCTTTTTATTCCTTTGTGATTTAATTTTTTTGTTCATGCAAAATATTAGGTTGGTGTTTTTATCTTTTACATTTTATTTCATTTTATTTCCTCATAGTTTGCCTACAGTTTTCATCATGATTTCCCCAGTTACATACACATTTCCTTCCTTGAACATCCTCACAGATTTGATTTCCCCCTCATACTGACAGCAGTGTTTGCCTTTTTTTCATAAATGAGATACTGGAGCTGTATTCCTTAAAGTCACTGGCTTGAGCTACTGGGAAAGTCCTTTTAAAATTGCCACCCAGAAGGACTGGTGTGGCTGTGGTGTGGCATTTGACCACCATTAATTAGAAATGAAGCTCTCTTGAATGTCAAGGAAACCTACTTTTCCCTTTCCTTTTTTCTTTAAATGAATTGCTTGCAGCAAGAATTTGATGTTTTTATAAATGGGATATGTTGTTGTTGTCATTGTTTTGATAACTAATGCCAGAGTGGGGTGAAAGAAAGGGCCCAGATTCTGGTTGCTTTCAAAATTTTTTTTTCATTTGACAAATATCAAAATACTGTATAGTCATAGAATGAGAGAAGGCAAATAATAAATTCAAACACTGGAGATGATTAATGCTCTTCACTGAGAGCTAACAGTGGCTTCTACACAGAAAAAGAACTAGAAAAGCTTTGTAACAGACACAAACATGCACTGAGTGGAGGGGGGAAATGAAAGGGGGAAAGAATGTCATATGGAACTGAGATTCTGAGCTCCCTGAGCCAGGGCTGCCAAAACTACACCCCTTGGACCAAGTGCTCATCGGGGAAACAGAATTCCTGTTGCCATCAGCATTTTCAACTGTCAAAAGGCTGAAAGTTCATAATAAATTGGTTTTTTTTAAAAGTCCTTTTAGCTCACATATGCTTGAAGCTGTCACACTGCTCAGTTATGACGTGTCCAAGGAGACAAAAAGAGCCACAGAAGTTTGTCACAGCAGAGTAGTGACAAACAGTGCCTGACTGTGCCATTACAAGCGGTGCTGCACAGGATGTTTGGAAAGCCACGGGGTTTAAAATGCTGCTGAATGCTACTGTGGCCCTTGCAAAACAGGCCTGGAATTTACAGTCGATCAAAGATGGCATTTTAGGAACAACAAACTCTTCCAGCCTGGAAGAGAAATAGCAGAGATGCAATAGCCATGAATATCATTCTACTGTTTCACCCCTTGGTGGACTATTCAAATGATGGCAAAGCCACAGGAGTATGTAGTGTTTTTTCCTGTCCCAAATCCTTTCCACCACTTCCCCTTCTCCTGTCTTACCTGACACTGACACTGCTGTTCCTGGGGTAAAACTCTACCCTGCAGCATTTTCTTGAACTGGAGCAGCAAGAGACAATGATATCTTATAGACTCCTGGCAAAGTGCAACCCTGTTTGTGATCTTATGGCATGCAGGATTTTCAGGAGTGGTGACAAGATCAGGGCAGGGAGTAGCTTCTGAAGAACTCCTCGGGTTTGCATTTTAAAAATGCATTTCAAAAGAAATAAGCTTTACAATATTTTTTGGAGCCCCCTTTATCCTGATCTATGAACAGGGGGTCTAGGGCAGAGTAGTCTATCACCAGCATGAGCAGTTCCCTCCCAAGTGGTTATGGAACTCAGCTTCATTACCTATGAAAGCCATGAAGCACCAAGGAGAGACTCTACAGAGAATTTCAGATGATCCAGATGCTGTTTATCAACTTTATTCATCCTCTTGGATTTACACAACCACAGGAATGAAGGATGTCTCAAATAGGAAGGACTACAAAGGAGTTATAATGCTATTGCACTGAATTATTGCTAAAATGAATAAATATTTAAATGTGACCAACCATAAGGCAGCCACACATATTAGATATTTTTTGTCCAGTGCTGACCTTGTTTTCACACCATTTTTCTTCTTTTATTGTCCTTTGTAGGCTGTTTGGTGATGTTATTTTCACTCTACTTCATAGGGTTCTTTTTTGCTGTTCACAAATTGCCAGACTAATGGGACAATTCTTCAGGAATTACACTGAAATGAGTCCTACTATGCCCTGGTTATGTTTCATATTTCAGTACATGCAAGTGCTGCATGTCATCTTTTCCCTTGAGTTTTCAATATATTAAACTTTAATAAAGATATTATTCAATGTTAGGTAAGACTGCTGACACCGATGAATTATTTTAAATTTTTCAGTTTATAGTCCAGATGTGGCATCCATTGTTATCCAGTCAGGCCAGATGAGAACTCAAGCACAGAGGGGTTAGGGTGCTGACAACTCACTGCTCAAGCCATTCCTCCTGTATTTTTAATTCCCTGACAAAGCTCTTAAGTAGAAACAACAACCCAAGACTTGCACTTCTTGCTGACTGCCCTGAAATGCAGTGAATACCTGTCCCATTGGTGTTTTTCTACAGCTATAATTTGCAGTGCACAGCGCCTATTACTGTTTTTCTGGGGTCACAGATGTAAATTTTGCAACTGTACTTTGCTTAAAAATCAAATTTTCTTTTTTTTTTAAATTCCTGTATATAAAGAATAAAGCCATCTGGGATTTTATTTATTAATTTTTCTTTATAGTTTAGTAGTGTTCCAGAAAGTATATGTTTTCTTCTCAGAAGAACTGTCTCACTATATATCCTCTGGAAAGAACTACTTAAAGAAAGCAGTATCTTTTATTGAGAGACAAAAATCTTGAAAAAATCAATCATATTGAGGGCAGTTCTGATTTGTTTTTCTTAAAATATTTGGTTCCATTCCTTGCCTTCAGCAATTGTCCATCACAGAGCTGGAAGTAGAGGGTGGAATCAAATGTGCAGAAGAAAACTGAGTAGGAATGAATTTCTGCCAGTGTTATATAAAATCTGTTGATTTATAATTTCAACTGTTTGTGATAAGAACAGGAACACCCACCTTGTACAATCTCTCTTGTTAAACATTGAATAAACTGTTTTGAGGCATCTATAAATAAAGGTATAATCACTTAGTGCAGCCACACTGGCCTGACCAAAGTATTTCTATTTGTGGACAGTTATATGGATTCTCCCAGGTAGCTTACTGAGGATTCTAGAGTGAGGAGTTGTCCCTTCAGGGAGACAAAACATCTCATTGACCACAGTTAATGTTTTCTTTCATCTTCTGGCTTCACCCTTCTCAGAGTTGGATCTGTTGAGGAATACTTGTGCCTTTGACTTGGGAATGTGTAGATGCTATTACTAGATACAAAGGTAAAATGCCTAGAAGGCTCCCAATTTTGGATGCAGCTTCCTAACTCAGTTGGATACTTACTTAATCTGTAGGATAAATGATTTAAAATTTCTTTCAGTCTGCACAATGACATTTTGATATCTTAGTCAATGAAATGATTTTAAAAAATACTATTATTTCTTCCAAATTCTTTTTTTTCCATTTCCATTGTTAAGCATATTTCCTGAGCTACTTGGGATGTTTCTCTGTCATGCAGAAATGCCCAGGAAGTTGTGTAATACTGTATATTTAGGTTTCTAGTTATCAAATAAGAAGCTGAGGAAGCAGAGAAGTCCTGCCCTTATGTCATCTGGGCATCTGAACTTCAAAAAGTCTTGAGCTGACAAGTCTGTAGAGAGCTTTTAAATTTAAAGCTTCTACATAAGAAACATTTAAGTGTGGAGCTTTAATTTTTCAATCCTTCATTTATTATGTCATATTATTTAATTTTTGTGAATAGTGCATATGAATAGTGCAAATTATTTCATAATTTGAGGGAACTGGTCTGCTGGATAGGGCATTACATGTGGATCAAGAAAATTTGGTTCTGTAGGTATTTTTGTATCTTGTCCCTTCCTTTTTTGGACACTGGAATGGGTAATGGGTGAAATTCATGGAATCACAGAGTGGTTTGGGTCAGAAAGGATCTTTAAAAGTTCATGTAGTTCAACCTCCCTGCAATGAACAGGGGCATCTTCAAACAGACCAGGTTGCTCAAAGTCCCATCTAACCTGGCCTTGAATGCTTCCAGGGATGGGGTAACCATAACTTCTCTGGGAAACCTTTTCCAGGACCTCATCATAAAGATTTCCTTCCTTACATCTATTCTGAGTCTTCCCTATTTCAGTTTAGAGTTCATGCCTTTCTCCTGAAACTGAGATTTCTGGACTGTAAATGACTTGCTAAGTAGACTCAAATTTATTGTATAAGGTAGTGAATGCAAAGAAGCTCCCAACTCAGAGGGGCTATTCATATCTGATGTAAACAGGAGGAAAAAAACACATCACCAAAATAACCCTGTAAAATATGAAATGCCAGTGCACATACAGGTAATTCCTAAATGTTTCTCCTTACCTTGATTTTTTATGTTTTTCCCTAGTTAATCATGTTTTCTGTAGAACAAATAATATTGAAATAGAGAAAAATATCCATGTTCTCCAGTGAGTTGTAAATTCTTCCTCAGTTATTCTTCTTGTCATTACCCACAGTTGGTCTCCTGCAGCCGTGTCTTCAGTGCTTTTGCACTGCCATTGATTCATATTATTTCAGACCAATTACTCATATAACAATATGATTTTCCTGTTAGAAGATTCTTGCTAGATAAGCAATCTGCAAGTTTCTGTTTTTTTGTGTGTTGGTTGTTTTATTTTGTGTATGTCTGTGTGTGTGTGTGTGTGTGTGTGTATTTTATATGAAGACTCAAACTATGTCATGGATTGGGTTTATTTTGCAGGGCAAACTTTTAAACCTCCTAAATATCTTCTGACCTGTCAAAGGAGAAAATCTCTTCAGCTGGGACAGATTTGCCTGATTAGATTTGTCATGTTATTTTCAGCTGAAGTTTGACTGTGTAGAGTTAAATAGAAACCAGGGAAAGTCTCAGATATGAATTCTTAGGCTTCAATATAGCTGTTAAAAATCCCTGTGTATACTGCTAGCCTTGCTTCTAGCACAGTAGTTACACTGCCATTCTCTGTGTGTGCTTAGTGAGAATGAGTCAAGCTATATAATAGATGTAAAGATGCCTGAGATTCAAAAAGGTCCCTGGATTATTTCATGCTATGAAACATTCATTTTGTGAATCAGGTTTGTCAGTACCAGTGGTACAGACGATCAGCATATGCATCAGCAGCACTGCAGAGCCATATTTTCTCTAGACCACAGTACTTTTCTGAGAGATCAGACTGATGATACACTGAGCAGGGTCAAACCCTTCGCTCTGAGCTAGTGGAAACAGTGGGGAGCACGAAGTAACAAGCCAGTACTAAATGCCCCTGAAAATTAATCACTTCATGAGCTTTACCTTAGCAAGTCAGTGCCCATGGAGACTGTGAATAGAGCAACAGCACACAGACCTTAAAGGCCTTGGTGTTTCTGCTAGCAAATGCAGCTGTTGCCAATGCCTGACAGAATTACAGACTTCAAGGTACAATTGGCCTTTCCTTCCAGAAAGACTTGGCTTGTTAGATCTGCATCCTAGGTCACAGAAGGAAGAGAAAATGGTCTAAAAAGTTGAAGTCAAAAAGAGGGTTGGCATGTTTTTGACTACAGGAGATTCAGTTCCTAGTCTGTTGCTTGATTAAACTACATAAACATTATACAAGGCAATAAACTGAGACATTATAAAGGTGAGTTCATTCAAAAGCAAGCCAGGTGTCTCCAGTTTTAAAGCTGGAGGGTTCAGAATTCCCAGAAAAACTTGCTGCCTTTCCTCCTTTCCCTCTCAAAAATGTTAGTTCTCTGAAAGCAGAACTTACAGATGGCATTAGGCAATGCCTTAGCAATTAGTTTGGACATTTGGACATTAATCCAATATTGATTAAGCGGAGTCTCTTCCCACTCCTGCAATCTCCTCAGATCTTTCACCTGTTGACATTTTTCTTTAATACAAGGCCTGTTTCTTTGGCCAGTGTGAATAGTGCAGAGTCCAATATTAGTAACTTTGTCTGAGGTGAGCCCCAGTTTGAGACTGTTCCAGCTTCCAACTGCTCTGCCATAAATCATTGTCTGTTAGTAGGACTTATCACACTGGATCCAAACTGGTGATGCATTAAGGAAATCAGGGTCTATATTTCCTATTTCTGGTGGGCATGTACCCTGCTATTTCTGGACCCTTCATTGCTCATGTTTGACAATGTCTTGAGCTTGTGAATATGTGTCCTAGGGTGATGTTACAGTGCTTGTATCCCCAATCGTGTGTTCTGTTTACTCTGGATATTATGTTCTGTGTCTTCAAGACTGGCTTTGAAGGATGAAGTTTTGTTTTGGTTTTTGCTATCAGTCTGCTCACTCCCCCAGTGGCTGGTGGGACACAGAGACACGGCAGTAGGTAGTGCAGCTTTTGCTTTTGCTTCTGGCTCTGCTCTTGCTTGGCTCTGGCTTTGCTTTGCTCTTGCTTTCTGCTCATTAGTTAGTNACATTTTCTCTACTAGACTAGAGAAAGAAGGGTGCTCAGTAGTTTCTGGGCTTTCTTTTCTCTTTGTTTCTGTTTTTGGTATATCTTTCACAGGTTCCACTGTCTTGAAAGTATAAGAGTTAGACTGTTGGCTAGACTTTGTTTTATTGGGTTGAGTTATGCTTTAGATCTGCAACCTTTCTTTTTAGAAAATTCATCCTTCTGAAATGCTCTGTGATTTTTCTGGAAGCTCTTTGCAGCAAAAGAAGCTGGACATGGAGAACTGTTTGGCATAATGTTTGTTGTTGCTGTTGTTGTTTTGGTCTTGTTTATGCCCTATGTGGATAAAGAAGCTGAAATATTTGCTCCAGAATGAATAATGTCAGGTGCTGTCCTAGCAGTTTCATCTAAGCTTTGAAGCTGTGATCTTGACAGAAGGCACTTGTAAACACTGGAGAGTTTTGAGAACATGACCCTAGAGTGCATGCTTTTGCCATTGTTCATCATTAAAAGGTAAATTAGGAAGAAAAGCGAGTAAAAGTCCGGCCTCACAAGGATGTTAGTGTGTCTTCCACACCAGAGATATTAGATGCAGTAAGGACTGCAGAGGATTAGCACCAATTCTTTTTAAGCAGCTTCATGTACATGTTGTACTAAATAAAAAAGGCAGGTAAATGCAAAGAGGAGATGCTGAAGCAGATAAAGATGTGAATCTCCTGGAAATATAAGCTAACTTTATTTAGCTAATTTCTAAAATCTGGCTTAACCTAAGCTTTTAGACACATAATTAATTGAAAATATGAGGATATTTCCTCTACTGAAAAGAGATTAGAATATCCCTTCTGTTCAGTGCAAAAGTTCCCTGCTATTAATAGCTCAATATTTTTTCTCTATAATTGAGAATTCAGGCGTGTTATGGATCCATGTGCTGGGTCCTGTCAAACACTTCATTCTCTCATCTTTCATCCACAGACTTCAGAGCCACACCATCTAGTTATAGTACCTTTTTTTTCCTTTTCTTTCTGTGTTAAAGTAAGTTACTCAGGTGTCCAGTTTCCCATGTCTTGTGACCCACAGACATAAGTCATCATCAGTATTGGCTGCCACAGGACAAGGATAAAGAGAGATGGAGGGAATTTCTTTCCACAGCTGAAAAAGAAATGCTACCGGAATTCAGTAAAATTAATAAAGAATGTAATGGAGCTGTGAAGTTTTAGTTATTCAAAATATTTAGTTATTAAGATTGCTGGTGATCTTTTAAAAATATGGAAATAGTTTTGTCAAAATATGACAATGTTTTTTCCTATTCCGCCAGCCATTTACTGCTCTTTTTTTCAGTGGTACCAACACTAATGATGATAGTCTGCAAGGCTTATTTCTCTATGTCATTCTGATAGAATGTTTTTTGGGTAATGATAGCCATTAACACATTTGTACAGATTTGGACAAATTTGGACAAGACACTTGTACAAATTTTTTTACCATGTGAGGGTTATAAAAATCCCTAATCATAAAAATGAGGAATATTCAACACTTCTGATTCCTGAATAATCCAGGAGCAGTGGAACAAGAGGATATTTCAGTGGTACTGCACGCTATGTCTGACCCTGAAAACTGCAGTTCCTTTCCAAAGTTGTTTTTAGAGTGGCATTGTTGAATGCTGTGTTGCCACAAATTGCCAATGGAACTGGCTGTGAAACGCCAAGGTTAGCAGACTTATCTTAGAAACACAAAATGCTTAAATCCTATTTGGAGCATCATCACTTAAGCTGCATTCTAGAAACAGTAGTGACATTTTGCTGTAGCCCGTGGTAGGGTGCTTAGGCAGGGCAGGAGAGGCTCACACACAGCCAGTCACCCCCTCTTCCCTGAGGCATTTCAAGACTCTGCCTGCATCTCCTAATGGGAAGGTCTGTGTGGATTGCTGCCGCTGTCTTTTGCCATTGGTGTAGGCTGCCAGCTGAAATACATGCTCACAAAACAGGTCATGATTTTTTGATGATCTATATGTTCCAAAATTAATCCCAAGATTCATTTTTTGTTTGATTTTAAACTTTTTTTTTGTTTTGCCTGATGAACAATCACACATAGTTATATTTCTTGTTTTCAGTGTGGATCACTCTCCTTTTGTGTTTTACTCCTAACAGATTTTTTGACAGCATCAAGTGATAAGAAGCAGAGATGCAGAAAGACTCAGGTTGTGCTTGTTCCCTGCTACTTTGTTTTTAACGATAAATGTCAGCTATCTGCCCTTTTAAGAAAATGATGTGAAAAATCATAATTCTACATATCAGTAGGAGAAATACTTTGCATCTTTTAGGAGTGTGGCTCTTCAGTTTTTCAAAAATTAAAAGCTTGACCTTTAATAATGGCATCTTTTATTTGAGTCCCCCAGCTTGCCTTGAGTTTATTCTAGTAACAGTGCACTCAGTATTGAGATATTCTGTGTTAAATGAACATGGAAAACTCTAAATTGAGTAGAAATACTGTAAAGCAAATATTGTAAAGGATCGTTTACTATGGAGAAAAAGGTTATTAGTAAGCACACTGTAGCAGCTTAGCTTGTTTCCCCTCTTTTCATGCTTTCATCTGAATTCTTTCCACTGAACTCTGGCTAAAGCTGAAAAACTTGTATGGTACAGACAATCTCACTTAAACTATGCCTTGTAACTACCTCAGCATAGTGTATCTCAAATCTCCACTAAAATAACTCCCAGAAGTTTGAAAAATGAGTATGATTGAAAGAATGTTATTATGCCTTGCCCTTTAAGGAAAGCAATATAAAGTATATGTCAACTATGCTCCTCCTGAGTTATTCCCCCTAAATACTCCAAGGATGCTGGTCCCTGACTGTTCTCTTGCCTTCTCTTGTACTACTTAGTTATCTTAGAGTTTTTCCAGTGACAAATTCCTGCATGGAATTTGACCTTTCCATTAATGTCAGCTCTGTCTTCATGGAATCACTAGTCCATCATGCTTAAGAGGAAGCAAGCCAGATACTGTCTGGGCATTTTTTTGCCTATTTTCCATTTAAATTTCAATTTCTTAAATGAGATGTAGGGTAATTGTGCACTTTATATGTTTGTTCCTTAATACATGGTGTAATAGTAGTAATTGTGGAAGAAAAGTATAAACAGTACTGCCGCTGAACTTTAGACCAAGGCTGAAATGACATTTTCCTATTTGGACTCATAACCTTGTATTTGGAATCTTTGTCTTTTGAAAGTGAGATAGTAAGGAGATGGTGAAGTGAGCTGCAGAAAGGAGTAATTATCACTGTGTATAAGAAGTATAGTTTCTGAAAGTGCAAATGACTGCAAATACTGCTGTTTCTGTACCTGTATTGTGTCAGCTGTTGGATATAAATCTGAAAGTAAAGGAGGATTGAGAAACACTCTCAAAGAGCAACTGAAAGAGAACATGCATTTTTCATAAGTGCAGAGTCACTGACAATGTCAGCAGTTCTTGAGAAATAAAAAGCTTTTATGAAAACATCAATTTGGTCATTTAGGAAAACAAACATGTGCTTAGGACCTGAAGCTTAACCATCAGTTTTTGAGAAGTGTCCCCCATGCTCCATGCAGCTCTGTTCAGCACGCACTTCAAAGTATGGACAGCTCCACTCTGCTACAGACATTCTGCCATTTCTGTCTGTGATATTTCCTTAAGCAACCCAGAATTTAAAAGAAGTCTGAGTCTCAATAGGATGAGTTTGATACATATTTTTGTGGATAATGCTAATTTTTGTATTCTCGGGGGACAGAGGGAAAAAACATTAGGGCTATGATTCAGGGTTCAAAACACTGGAGAATTTGCCTCTCTCTCTTGCTTAGAGGTACCTTGCCTTTTTGTAAGAAAGTGATTGCTGATCTGAGCTGAACAACCAGATTTTCTACAAAGCATAGCTGCAGCATCTTATCCCAAAGGACTGCACAGAATAAAAAGTGCTGGTATGCCATATGTCTTACACTGCTTCACCTCAAATTTTGTATATTTCTCAAGCTGGTAAAGAGGTGGAACAATATTTTTAGTGGGTCACATTTCTTTTACTATATTGGCTCTTTGGATTTTTATCCTGTTATTTGCAACAGCTAAGAGCTCAGACATATCATTGAACATGACTTTAAATGTCTTACAATAACATTAATATCACATTAACAGCCTTGATAAATGTTCCAAACTAGGTTACTGCTTCCTTCGTGACAAGAAGAAGCAGAGCATTTGCTTTCTGGAAAAGAGTTTGGAAAGGTCACAGAAAAGCTCCATTCTTCCTCTCCACTCCCATTTATTTTTATGTATATTTGGTCCTGCTGTGCATGAAACCTCAAATCTATAAACAAGATTGAGTGCTCTTAGACTCTCACTTTTCCTAACAGTAAGCGCTGGGTGGATTGAATTGACAGAGAGGTTTATTCAGAATAGCTCAGTATGAGATTCAGTTCTCAGATTAATGATTTAATTTCACTGAGGGACATGGAAGTTCTTTTAAAATGTGTATTCAGGCTCACAGGTAGCAGTAGGTCAAAGTATACTCAGAGCAGTTTCTAAACAACCCCTCCATGGTTTAAATTAAGCCATTTTATTGTGAATTGGCGGTACTATTACAAACCCTCATATTAAGGTAAGGAACCTTCAGACCTGCTCCCTAGTGAAAAAATTAACTTCAGAAAACCCGAAGAATCATGAAAGGACATCAGAGAGAGGGCACTGGATGGAGGCAGTGTCAGAGAGAAAGAAAAGTAAGAATGAACATTGTACTTTGATTAAACTTTTCTTCCCCTGCAGTGTGGAGGGCATATTGTGAAAAGAACATCTCTGTAGGTGGTTTTTTTTTTGTCCTGCAGGCTCTCACAGCCTGTGTTTAAAAATACTAGCTTTTACTTTAGGCAAAAGAAGAAGTATTTGTGCTATTAAAAAGATGGGTACAAATTGTTGCTGGCAGAACAGATCTGAGCCATATCACAGCCATGCAGCATCTGGTTTAAGTATAATAGTTAATCTGCTGGCTGTGTTAGTGGAGCTGCCTTCTGTACTGAAATGCTTGAGCACTTCCTTTAAATCTCAGAGATCCCAGGGTCTTTTGAGCTGCAACATCTTCCATAATTAATTTCATGTGTAATGTAGTCCATTTGAGAAGTCTGTGATTACCTGCCTGTATGTTCTTGAACACATTACAATATCAATAACTAATTTTAATTAAAACTTTGAAATGTCTGTTGGTTGAAATATTCATTAATATCACTTGATTATGTTGTTTTGTAATCTTCTGCACTCTCTCCATTACTGATTATCAAGACTATGCAAAAGTATGACACTTCAAAGCACATATCTGCCCTAAAAGGCGACGGTCTTCAGAGATGTATTTTGATTTTGTTTGTGTAAAGAGACAAAATAATCTCCTCCTCTTCAAAGTACTGAGTCTCTGTAGCACACAGACAAACCCACCATCTATCATGGCCTCAATCTTACAGTTCAAATGATCTTCAAAATGCTGACTGAAATGTAATGTTTGTGCAGTGGTTTGCTCATTTATCCTTTATCTCTAGACTTTTTATTTAGATCTACCTGACAGAGATGAGACCAAAGTGCTCATATATTCCAAGCAGTTATGTAAATTTGTGTAATCTGAAATTCTACCTTCTCTTAAACAGTCTTTGACTTTAAGCCAGTACATGGGCATTATCGAACAGACCCTGGGCATCTAGAAAGCTTCACAAAAGTAAAACTCCAACATAAATGGAATGAGAAAAATGTTTGGAATAATTGCTGCTAATAAATAGCAGCTCCTCTGGAAGGAAGGATGACCTCAAAAATAGAAATAAAATGTGCTGATGCTCTCACACCACAGAAGGTAAGAATGAGGTTGTCAGCACTACAGAAAATTCTGTAGCAGCTGATATTTTTATATGCCATATAAAAATAACTGCCATGGTTTCTTTGTCTCATCAGTAATTTTATTGCCTTAATTGTGATCATCTTGGTAGCAGTTATTTCCTTAGTGCCTTGTGCAGCAAAATATTAGGAAGATGGTTTTTCAGACTATTAAAGAGATAATTTAATAAGAATTGTCTACTGCCATAGCTTTGATACATAATATGCATAGACTCAGCAGCTATCAGATCTTAAGAGATGATCCAGGGTCATCTGCAGCATATCACCTGCCCTCAGACTACTCTGAAGACAGGAATCTTCCTTGCAAGCAGTGGATATGCTCAGCCTGATGATATGTCTCATTTTTGGGCAATCATCCTAATTTTTGGGCAATTTGGGATGAGCTGTAAGATGTATTGACTATTCCAGAAAGCCAAGAACTTTTCTGACTTGCCACAGTGCTCAAGACTTCATGATGTAGGCAGCAGCTCACTGGAAGCCTGTAGCCAGTGCATGGTTTGTCAGTCCCCTGTTTGAAAGAGGGACAAGAGCAGGGCTGTGAATCTGAAGGCAATAGCCTGTAACAATCCCACTTAGACTTAAAATTGTCCAAAATCAACATATCCACTGCAACAGTATATTTCTGTTATTTCAGTATATTGCAGCTCAGAATGAGTACATCCATAACGTATTGTTTGCTTTAATTTCCAACTATTTCATCTTGTATCATTGCCAGGTAGACGGGGAAAGCAAGTATAGTCAAATTTCTCTTGGCCTCATTAGCTTACATCTTTCATTGTCAAGTAATTTCTAATGAGAGGAATTCCAAGTTGTGAGATTTGGGTACTTAGACAGAGGTACCACTTTGAATGCTCTCATATAACTTTCCAGGCCTCCAGCTACTCTTTCTGAAAAGCATTTCTCTCCTGCAAGTGATGGGTCACTTCTGCCATCTCCTGCCAGGTATCTTGCATGGTTACCACCTGGCCAGTAACACTTTTTTAGCACAGGTGTCACTGTGTGGCTGAGACACTCCTCTCCACTCCAGCCAGGCCTGTTCAGCAAGTCAAAATAAGGTGTTCACAATAATTTCTCAAATTTAAACACCAGCTGAGGAAAGAGAGGAATTATAATTTATATAATAATGACTATTATTGGAAAGGGAAGTAGCCTGTTAAAAGGAGAATAAAACATACAGGCAAAACGTTAAAATGCTTGCAGCTGGTATGGTGACTGCTAAAAGACAGAAAAGACTGAGATATCAACTGTATTCTGTGTGTATCAAAAAGTATTTGAAAAGGCAAAAAACCCCCCAAATACAGTTGAGCAGCAGAGCTGGCTAGAAAATAGCAGGAATTAGACCAGATTAAAAGCAAAAGTGAAAAAAGCTGAAGTGGAATAAGGAAGAAGATTTTGAATGAGCTGCCCAGGCTAAAATATACAGTGTTTTTTTTTCCCCCCACTTCAAGTTGATCAAAATGAAGCTTATCAGAGTGCTTGTAGGACAGACAGATTCTCATAGTGTAAATGGTCAGCAGATAGCAGAAAAGCCAAATTAGTTATTTGCCTTTATGTTTTCGAAAATAATTCACAGGCAATTTCTTGCAAAGAAAGAGTATGAGAAACCTTCTCAAAATGAGGTGTCAAGTTTAATTTCTCAAACTGAAAAGATTTTAGACAAATAGGTAAAATGATCAGGAATAAATAAAAACCCAGGTGATATTCTTTCAAGCAATTGAACAGAAATTTAAAATGAAGTAGAGAATCAATCACAATAGTAGACAATGGTAGTATATTTGACTAAATAATTTCCTGCCTTAAGGAACTATAAAGTAGCAAATGGCAAAGGCAATGTAGAGTACTACAGACTAGACTTTGATATAAAAGCTATAATAAACAGCCAACTTAAGTAAATAGAATTCAAGTATGCAGTCTTTCTTGTATAGATACAAGAATATGACACATGGTAAAGAATGAGCAAAGTTTCATACAGGGAAGAAATGCCTCACAAATAACCCAGAGCTCTTTGAAGGAGTCAGTGATATATGAATAGAATTACCAAGCTGGTCTACTTGGATTTCCAAATAGCTTTTGACATGATCCTTCATCAAAAAGGTTTAAAAAAATGAAGCTGTCGTGAGATTAAAGGTAATTTTTTATCCTGGCTTAATAAAAGCAACATTGATAGAAAATGCAGAGATGGGAAAATGTGGTTATATGATTCCGTCAAGGGAAACAAAAGGTACAGATAAGGAGAGGAATTACAATGGATGTTGCATTTCAGGAAGTTTAGATGTTCCATATATTCATAAATGACCTAGAAAAGAAAGTAAATACAGGGTGACAAAATTTGCTGCTGATGAGATATTACTCAAGGCATTCAACTCTCAAATTGACTGCAAAGAATTACAGGAGGATTTCATGATACTGAATGACTGGACAGTAAAACAGCAGATGAAATTCAAGGTCAATATATGCAAAGAGATGCACATGGAGAAACACATCCTTAATTGTACATACAGAATGATGGTTTCTAAATTAGCTATTGCCTCTCAGGAGAGAGATATTGAAATTACTGTAGCTGGTACTATTAAAACATCAGTTAAATTCTCAACAGTAGTCAAAGGAGCATAAGTTTGATAAGAATGTTTAGGAAATGAAATGAGAACAAAATATAAAATGTGATTAAGGCATTTGAAAAATGTATGGTGTGCTATGTCTTAAGCACTGTGCATAGTTTGTGTTTATGTTTCCTGAAAAAGGGAAAGTATAACAAAAAAGGTCAAGGGAATGTTATCACAGAGGTGGAATAGTTTTCTTCCCAGGAAAAACTTAAACATGCTGGGAAGGAGATGACTCAGGATAATATGAAGTATATATATATATGTTAAATAATAAATGTAATGGTCAAGAATGAAGAAAGTTTATTTTTCTGCCTTCATAATGCAAACTGTATAGTTTCATATAGCCTTCATATGACGGGCATGAATTAAAAATAGCAGCTAGACAGAGAAAATAAGCAAATGGAAGTACCTTTTTATACTGTGTGTAATTAAATTGAAGCACTCCTTGCAGGTGAAGTTGTGATGATCACATGTGAAGTTGGGTTCAAAACATGATGAGAATGTGAGTTATTAAACACCAGGATGCATCTCATGAATTCCAGAAGCTGGTCTTTGTTGGGATGAGACAGAGGCAGAGAGACCACACAGTCCTTGCCTGGTCTTTTCACACTTCCTTAACCAGATGTCCTTGAAGGACAGTGAAGAAGGTGTAGTTTATTTCTTTTGTTCCCTAACTTTTATTATTTATCTTCTGACAGTACCAAGAAAATCCTTTCTTGCTTCTCCTTGCCTTTAAGTGCTTACTTGAAGACTTTGTTTAAAAAAAGATAAGGAAGTTTGTCTCAGCAAGATTCTCTGCTTTGTCCAAGGTCACACAGAGAGCTTGTTGCAGTCTGTGGCTGGAAAGGGTACTTGCACTCCAAATGTGGTCAGGAAATATGTCACAGATTTTAGTCATGAGCGTTTTTAATTATCTGGGCCTTGCTTGGATTCATTATTCCGAGTCATTTATGACTGTGGTCTTATTAATTATATGGCAGCTTTCTGCATTAAGTGATTTAATTACGGAATATTACCTCATTAAAGACAACAAAACTGACCAAAATAAAGAATTACTTAATAAACATAATTGAATCCTTACGCTTTTAATCAAATTAAACATTGATTATTAATTAAGTGAAATGGAAAGCATTGTCACCTTAACTGGAAATAGTGGAGACAAATGAATAAAGGCTTTTCATGGGCTATCTGAAGGTGGGGGTATTGGAAAACTCATAGGTATACACTAGGGGGAATAGAGTTTTGATGCTGTTGAGGGAGGCACATGTCCAAAATGGACTGACAGGCATGGCAACTCTTTCCAGGTTCTCCTCTGCCAACCTAGTCCTAAACTGGAAAGCAGGATCATCATTTTCAGTTGTTTCATCTGTGTAGTGTGTTTGATGGCACTTCAGCGCTTAGAGAAATTATTTCATGAATATCAGCATTTTAATTTTAAATCATTCAGTAGGGAGGCTGTGCTGTGAAAAAATGTTCCTTTTTTTTCTACTTTAGTTAGCACAGCATGGTTGGGATTCTATAATATCTCACAGTTTCTTCAATAAACAAATAAATTGCGTGAATTTTTGACCTTTTCCTTTCTACAGTTTCTAGGGCTTTTCTAGGATAGTGTTATATTCTTGAAATTTCCTGAAGAAATTTCTGAAGAAAGATATTTCTCTTGAGGGAACAACATAAAACATTTTTCTTGCCTTTATCTCCTTTCTAGTCCCTTTCCTTGAATATGCCATTGTCAAAATCAGTCTAACTTACATTTTTTTCCTTCCTTCTTCTTGCCTTTTTCCTTTTTCTGTAGCACACATGCTGTGAGGTTCTTTCTCATCCCTGCTGTCTCCTATCATTTTTACCTTTGTCCTGATGCTATGGGAGCAGAGTGTTCAGTCATTCCATACTGCCACAGTCCTTTTTTCTCTCCTATCAGCTTCATTGCCTTTGAGTGATGCAGCAACCGCTGCATGGTACTTTTGCCCCATGAACCTCAGGGACCCAAAACAGGTCAGGAGAACTTGACTAAAGGGTGCAGATAGCATTGTATGCCATTTTATTAAACAATTGATATGTGTGATATGATTGCATATACAGTTCCCCTGCAATTAATGAGGCAGATCAACAGTATGTCGAAACACTCCCAAGGCAGGTTTTGAAGTCAAATGTTTCTCTTCCAAAGAAAATCCTGGCAGAAGCCCTGCAAGAAATTATAGTAATTGCAATCACAAACCATATTTTACTTCCTTTGGCTCCTGAATATGGAGTGCTGCCCTTGACTGGGTGGCAGGTTGCTGCCAAAGCTGCTCTATCCCTCCCTTCCTCAGCAGGACACAGGAGAGAAAATATAATGAAAGGCCTGTGAACTGAAATAAGTGTGGGGAGAGCTAGTTACCGTCATGGGCAGAGCAGACTCAGCTTGGGGAAATTAATTTAATTTATTGTCAATTCAGTAAGAGTAGGATAATGAGAACTAGAACCAAATCCTAAAAACACCTTTCACCTCTTCACTTCTTCCCTGACTTCACGTCCAGTTTTGTGTACCTCCTCCTTCCCAGTGGCACTGGGAGTTGAGGAATGGCAGCTGTGGCCAGTTTCTGTCAGTTACCCTTGTTTCTGCTGCTGCTTTCTCCTCAGGAGGAGGACTCCTCACACTCTTCTCCTGCTTCAGTGTGGAGACTTCTGAAGGAGAGGCTTCATGACTGTGGGCTGAACACCAGGTTCAGATCTAAGGAGTGAACTTTTCCTGTGGTCCATTCATGTCGTAAGGGGCCCCGCTGCAAGAGGTGTCTTTGTTGCACTGATTAATGCTCATAAAGAATGGACTCAGGTTTTGGTCCTAATTCAGTATCCAACAGCAATGCCAAGCTCATCTATTTTCATGCTCAGAAAAGCACTACCTGCTTGCAAATCAGCTATCAGCTGAGTTTTGATTTGTAACTATGAAGTATTAGAGTAATCAAGTTGAAAACTCAGAAACCAGCTACTAATATGATGATACAGGTGTAAAATAGTAGCTGGAGGATGATATTTTACCCATTTATGACAGGTTAGGGAAAATGAGAGACATGTATATTGAAACACACTAAGAAATAAAGGAGAGCAGCCAAAGACTGACTCAAAAATGATCACAAAAGAGTTTGCAATCCAACGCATATTCACTCAATGGACAATAAGGGGTTATGACAAATCCCACGTTCCAGAGGTGGATGGTGCTCTCTGAAACAATTGTCTCACATCCTTCATCATTCCTCAATTTTTTTGCTAATGTAACTTTTGAGCTTTGACTACAAAACTCTGCAGGCTAACTTTGTTTCTTACAGGCTCTGTTGTGATTTGAAGCAGTTCTGCTGGCAGCCCATCAGCACAATCAAAAGGGTTTGCTGAGCTCCAAGGGCAGCCTCCTTGGTCTGGCTTTGTTCACAGGGTGGTAGGTTTGAGGGAGATAAGGCAAAGAAAACTGGCAGCTGCTCTGTAATTAGTCTCGGTTCTGGTTCTTAGACTGATCTCTGTAAATTACCTCGTAAGAGTTAATTTTACTGCTCTAATCACATCTACTCAAGTTTTAGGTGAACAGACTTGTCTTTCAAAAAAATGAAGTTGCAGAAAGAACTCAGACATTCTCTTTACTGCAAGTCAATCAAACTGTAAATAGAGATACTCTTCTTTTCACCAACCCTAGTACAGCAAAACAACCCTTCCCTTGTTTGAGAATCCACTGAAGGGCACAATTGCACAGGAAAGAGGGAGTTATTCCCTACTACAGTCTGAAACTACGATTCATTTTAAGCATTACACTTGAAACATAGACACCTCTTTTCACATGAAATAATTGTTAATAACAATGAAAATGTGAAATTGATGCTTTTTACAGGAGTTCCGAATGACATAAATTTGAAATATGCATCTAAATGAAATACGTTGTATT
The DNA here is from genome assembly GCA_013399455.1 of Anthoscopus minutus. Lineage (NCBI taxonomy): Eukaryota > Metazoa > Chordata > Aves > Passeriformes > Paridae > Anthoscopus > Anthoscopus minutus. Next base: position 122,369 of record VWYI01048613.1, read on the forward strand.
AATTTGATTACATTAATATAATATTTCATGGATTATGCTATTATTCTAGTATGATTTTAATAACACTAATTTTTATACATACATATGAGCATGATGCTGCTTTCCTGACATAAATCATATTTTTGCATGCAATTTGTTCCATCCTTGTCTCTTATTTGTATGGATGTTAAAATTTTGCTGTGATCATTTCTCAAGTTTAAAAAGGCCAGCTAATGTGCCTACACAATGAACTAAATTAGGAATAAATTAAATCCTCCAATGCTTGTCCTTCTCACCACTTCCTGCTACATTGTAGTGGCAGTATGAAACTTATTTATCACTGTAAGAAAACATAAACAGCTATTCAGAATAAAGGAGACACCCTCCTTACCTTTGTGCAAACACAATTGTTATGCAGTGTAGAACTGAGATTTCTGCTCTGCAGAGAGATGAGTGAAATGATAATAATTTCAAGGTGTCTGCAGAAAAGCAATTGAGGCACAAAGGAAAGGAACATATGCACATTATTTCCTTAGTTAATTTTGAATGTTTTGTGGTAAAGTATTTTCTCTTTATGAGTACGAAAGATGTAGTGTGAGCACTGCTGGAGCTGTCTTTCACCAAAACCATCTAGCACACTTCCTGGTCATTTAGGCAGAGCTGAAATTAAGGGCAATCATACTTTTTTGGAAAAAATTACATCCCAGACTGAAAAAATCAAGCCATGAAAAAATAAAATCTAAACATTTTCTGATGGTGTCTTGTTGTGTCATAGCACATATAAGAAAATTACCAGGTTGTAGTGGCTGGTGACAATGGAGGAAAAGTAAGCATGTCCTCCTTGAGGTAGCCTCTATGACTGAGATCTAGATTCAAAAATGTTAGCATCTCTTCTTCAAGTTGTTCCAAAAATTTAAAATTAGGAAACGTTTCTGAAAGTCATGTTCACTATCCCTTATTTAATTTCAGTAGGTACATTTAAAAATTGTTTGTTGTGAAAAATAGCCTGAAAACATTTGAGTTGAAAATGTTAGTGGATTGATCTTTATTTCTGTGAAAGTCAGTTATTTATTAGCTAATCTTCACAAAATAACTTTCAGGCTGCAAGTTGTTTACAGATTCCTTTCTGTAATCTGGATCTGGTTGTGCTCGTTTTGCTTCTTGCTGTGTGAAGAAATGACAGGTGACAACACAAGTCCCCTATCCCCTAAGCATACCAGTGACCTTTCCTCATATTATATGTCAGTATGAGGTTTTACAAATTCCCAGTCCACTATAGAAATTAGGCAAAAATACCAGGGAATAAACAATATGTAAACACAAGGCTGAACCAGGAATTCATCATCTGGAAGAGTCAAAACTAATGTGATGATATTTAACCTATTTTAACACATGTAATGAAATAAGGATGCAATTTTTTTTATTGCATTCCTGGTAGGTTTGCAGGTATTTTGCAATGTCTTCGAAACATCTGTTCATAAAATGGTATCTAGACTACCTATACTAAAAGTGAAACAAAACAGGATGATCTCAGCCTATCAAATTTTATGAACTGAAGTACAGAAGAATTGTTCTGAGGAATAGCTAGGAAATGTATTGTACTTTGCTGAAGGCCATATGCAAAAATAGCAAATGGAATGATGGAAAGAAGAGCAGGATTATGAAAACACATTTTCCTGCCTGAAGATCCTGAGCTATGCAAAACTATTTTGAAAGTATGTTTAACCTATTGAGTGGAAAGGCAAAACTTTTGAGTTACACACTTTTGGAACCTTGTTCTCAGAGCCAGCCATATGAGAGACAGGGTGTCCCTAAGCAGAGGAGTGTTGGGGTGGGGGGACTGTGCCTGCTGAAGAGCCCACAGGACCACTGCTGGGAGTGAGAGACAGGCATGAGTTGGGAAGGACAAATGGGGCAGGTGGGTGGAGGGGACAGTGCTGGGAACATGGATGGAGACATCACTGGAAGGAGGAGAGTCCCCTGAGAAACCCTCACTGGAGCTGGGACACTCCGGGGGACTGTGGCTGTGAGCTGCCCACACAGGGTCAGGGACATCCCTGAGGGACTGTATCCCAATGGGATCCATGCTGGAGCAGAAGTGAGGTGAGAAACCAGAGCAGGGGACTTGGGGTTATTCAGCCTGGGGAAGAGAAAGCTCAGGAGAGACTTTACAAAGGCCTTTAAGTAGCTGAAAGGGGTTACAAAAAGGCTGAAGAGGGACTTTTTACAAGGGTATGTAGGGATAGGACAAGGAGAAATGTCTTTAAACTGAAAGAGGGCAGGCTTAGATTAGATATTGGGAGGAAATTCTTTACTGTGAGGGTGGTGAGACACTAGAACAGGTTGCCCAGGGCACTTGTGGATGCCCCATCCCCAGGTGTTCAAGGCCAGTCTGGATGGAGCTCTGAGCAACCTGATCCAGAGGAACCTGTTCCTGCCCATGACAGGGAGGTTGGAACTAGATGATCTTTAAGGTCCCTTCCAACCCAAACCATTCTGTGGCTCTATACCAATTCTAGGAGGAGAGAGGAAGGAGGAGTAGCAGGAAATGTCTGTGTAGGGACAGCAGTTCCCTGGGCAGCCCACTGTCTCTCCCAAGGCAGTAATGGGGCCAGCACCATGGGCTGTGAGAACAAGGGAAGGCAGGAAAAGAGCCATTGGTCTGAAACTAAAAGCAGAGAAGTGAACGGGATACTTTTTTTCCTCAGTGTTTGTTTAATTCTTTTTCTTAATACTCAAATCAATAATTAAAAATGGATGTTGATTTGCAATAAATTACATTAAGTGCAATTTCCCAAGCTAAAACTGCTTTGCCCACAGCAGGTCCTTATCCTGAAACATTTACTTCTGATGGTGCTACTGAGGAGAGGCTTCAGTGATGCACAGAGCAGACATGCAAGGAGGAGGAAGCTTCTTCAGAAGAGATACAGTGGAAGCTCCCAAAGTGCTGTAGGCACATGCCCTTGAAACTATTACAGTACATGGGGTAACCTTTGAGGAGAGCTGTGTGCTGCCAGTGTTATTTAGAGTTTTACATCTTTATTTAAACTACATTATCAAAATGAATGTAAAATAAACTAGTATAATGCCTTGTCCTTTTCTGCACTGAGTACATTGACAGGGGAAAAGGAATCCACTTATTATCTGTCTGATGAATAAATGCAAAAATAAATCTTTATTATGAGGCTTTCTTATATAGATCTGTTCCAGATATTAAGCCACTATATCTTCCCTCTAAACTGCATTATTCCCCAATGCAAACTGAAATTTTCACGAGGTGGCATTTCCTACTACACATTTGAATTTATGTATATAGTAAGGCACACAGCCTTCAACATATATCAGTAAAAGCCTTTGATTTATTTTTCCTAGAACTGGGTCACATAAAGCATTCATTTTAAGATGAGGATATATATATACCTACTTTTACTGGTGTCTTTGGCTCTGAATGAGAGTTTAGAGCTGTGTTAAAGAGATATTTGTCAAGCAAAATAATGGCTTATTGTTTTTCTCTGAGTTAAAGGTGATAATTACTCATGGTTTGTATGAAGCCATCAGTAATACAGAGCTTCTCTGATATTGCTATTCACCCTGTAGGCACCCCTGTAAGTTCACCCCCAATGCCTGTTAATATTTTGGAAGTGGTTGATCATCCAGAGAAAAAATGAGTTATGGGGGAAATGGCCTCCTGTGTCTCAGTGTTCCGAATTTACTACTGCACATAGACACACTAGGTAACATCTTTCCTCCATCTCATCATTCCACAGGTGAAAACTCCAGTTTTGCTGGAACCATTATTCTTCAAGAAATTCTCTCACTTTGCTGAAGAATAGAACCTCATCTGCATGGAGTTGCTGGATAAATGTTAATGCTCAGTTTATACTCGTTATTTCATGCACCTACGGAGACCTTTATTTTAAAGACCTCCACTTATGACTTACTGGCTTACCTTAAATCATGTACTTAAAAAGCACAGAACAAATATACTTCCAAACTTCACAAAATTGTCTAAAACTCTACTTATTTTTTTTTCAAATTCACATCTAATGAAGTAGGTCTTTAATTCCCCCAAATATTTTTATAGCCCTTATATTTGTAATCTGTAGCCCGTGTTCATATTTGAGCACTAATATTTACAGTATTGCAAATGAAGCCAAGGCAGAGCCCTGTTACTGAAATATTTCACCTGAACCTCATCAGAGGATCACTTTTGCCTATTTTCTTGCCTGTTACAGAAGTAGTAATTTTATGACCAATTAAACCAGTGAATGCAAATGTTAGTAAATCTGTAGCATTGAGGAGGTAATGGATTTTTAAGAGGCTAGATTTAATAAAGAGTTGATTCAACCGTTCTGATTTTTTGGGTTCTTTTGGTGCCAGATACAGATGGAACTAGGTGCAGAAAAAAAACCTTATACAGATTATAACTGACTGGCTGATCTCTGTAAGTTAAAAATCTGGAGCTTTGCTCCTTAGGTTACAGAGAAAATAATGAGTGGAAGGTAGAGAAGATGCAAGAGAGGGTTAGGTTTACCTACACTGCATGCTCCAGAAGAGGCACTTTTTTGGATAAATGCCGTCTCAGTCACTTTCCTTAACTGACCCTTCAGCCATGAAATAACTTATTTCCAGTTTGTTTCTAGCTGTGTTTGGCTTCTTATCTTGCACTGAGGGCTGGAGCCACGCCTGTTCCCGACGGCTGTTAACTTTTGGATGTCTAGCTGGTTTTGGGCTCTGCAAATGGGAATGTGGCAGTGAGATGTGGTAGGTATAAGTAGATAATGCAGTGAGGCAGGGCTCCCTTTAGACTGGGACTGAACTGCATAAATTAGAGGGAATACTGTTAAAACTGTGGCTTGTGACCTGTTTTTCTCTTGCATTTCACCAAGCAAGGGAGTCTATGAGTCTTCTCAAGCTTTAATGAGACCCTGCTTTTTACTAGTTGAACTCTAGGAGGAAAGAAACATCTCAATGAGTAAATGCCAGGAACGGAACTTAACTAGACTGTGTGTATGTTAAACTCTTTGCTAGAATGATTAAGCTCTGTTGGGCTGAAAGTCTATTCACACTGGCACAGAGAAGTTCAAGCAATTTCTTTTATCTCAGAAGAGGCTACAGTACTTTACAGGCATTAATCTCACAGGAATGTGTTTGGGATCTGCCCTATAAATAGGCCTGGGTAGATACAGATAGCCTGAAGGATATTTGTAAAGCAGAGGTGGAGCTTGGGTGTCCCATTGGCAAGGGCAGCTAAAACCTTTCATATTTGAAGACTCTCAGGATGGACCTCTTGACATCAAGTTTTATAGTGCAGGCTGCTTCAGTGGCAGCAAACAATGAACACAATAATCAGTGCTTTTTAAAAGAAATTTACTGCCATTTAGGCATGTGATTTTTGGAGAGGGATTGGCACAGAGAGAAGTTTGGAGACGATCATGTGTCATGGTTCCCTTGTAGATGATGTAGCAGATCTTGGAGCAGAGACTTCAGAAAAAAGACAGGTTTTTTCCTTGTGAGCACAGGATGCCTGACCATTTTGACTTCCTTGTTATCTTCAGTGAAAGGCAAAAGTGAGACTGAACACATCAACTAGTGAGCAGCAGAATCCAGAAGGAATGAGCTCAAGGTTCTTTGCCAGTGCTCACCAGATCAAATGCAGCATCACTGCTTGATCTTGGATGTACAGCTACAGAAGAATGATCCACAGGGAATGGGACTTTCCAGCAACTGGCTGAATGTAGCTTCTCTTAAAAGTTTATATTTTTCCTTGTTTATTTTTTGTGTTATGTGCTCCTGCTGACATCACAGATGAGCAAACACCCTCCTGTCAAAGGGCACATTCTTTCCTTTTCCTTACAAAATCTGAACTGAGAAAAGTAGATCCATCTAGTTTGGGGATACAAGAGGAACTAAGAAAGCAGACAGCCAACTTGCTGAGCTGCTCTGTCTTGGATGCAACAAAGAACCTTTCCTTTGCAAATGAAGGCAAATTTTTTTATGAAGGAGTTACAGTTTATTGCTGTAACATTATAGCTGGAGATGGATCAGCTTAGTGAGGAGACTACAAACTCTAAATACAAAACGCAGTGATTATATGTAGGCAGCTCACTACTGGTTGCATGTTTTGACAATGGATTTTCACATTTTGCTTGGCTCAAATAAGAATTATAAAACTGGGTTTTTGTTATTTTCACATTTTCTTTATGGTTTAATTACCCTTCATGTCAGAAATAAGATATGCAAGCTGAGAATAGAAAAGTTTGAGCTTCTAGAAAGATTTAGGTGTAGTTTGATTTGAATTCAAAATGATGATGATTCTGAGAAAATGGTCCTGCTCTGGACTGAGATATTTCCTAGTCACATTCAGTCCTATGGCAGCATCAAAAATTTGCTTTCATATTTTTTCTGGGTTGCAGTATATGACTTAAACAAGCTCTTGAGACCCATCAGAAGGGTGCTCATTATTAACTTCCATTAATATAATACATCCTTTTAAAAGGTCCTTAAGTTTGGAGCTTTGCCTGCAATCACTCTATTAAATTATCAACCTGGTGATTAATCCAAGTGACACTAAGCAAACAATTGTGTGTCTCTTCCTCTGATGCCCACACATTTGCCTGAACTGCTCAAAATTAGAATATTTCTTTCTTCCTTCCCATTGTAAAGGTAATTCCTTTGCTAGAGAATATGTTTCTCAATTACGGACAAACAAAAATCTGAACTATCTCTGAATACAGCTAAAACTTACACACACAAAACTTCCCCAAATCTCACTTTGGAAAGACTTCCCATATCAAAAAAGTACTAATCACAAGATTTTTGAGAGGTGGAATAGGTCAGAGCAATTGCAGATGAAATTCAAAGCATTTCAGAGGACTTTTGAAAGAAGTCAGGAGTTGTACCATAGAAACAATCTTCTATTCCTTTCCTGTCACATAATTGTGCTCCTTGAATCACATGCTCCTTGAATTGCTATATATCCTCACATTGTTGTCTTTTTCGCTAGAATTTTAAAGCTTACATTTCATGGGCACTTTGTGCTCATGCTCTCTCCTCGATATTTTTACTGTAATTGTTATGGTGTCAGTGGTGCTGATCACTCAGAGGGCTGAGGTCTTAAAACTGTGGGTACACACAATCAATATTTATATAGCCTTTTATCAGAATACTGGATTTTTTCATTCACTTGCTGTATCAGTCTAGAAATAAAAGGAATATTATTGCAAGAGCCTTGGCTTTCCTCTTGTGTTGAGATTTCTCAAATGGAAAACACTGTTACCTTTTAAAACATATCCTTGATAAGAAATGAACTCCAGATCTATGCCACTTGAATTATTTAGCCTGACATGTAACAAATAGAGCAGCTTAAGTTCTCTGTGGAAGCAGTTTACTTAAGAGGGCACAAATCAAACCAGTTGCATATTTAAGTGTGACTGCACCAGTGTGTAAACCTCACCACACTATCACGTTAACTTTTGATAGCCATTAAAAGAAGATGATATATGTTCTTTCAGCTCTGGTAATTTAGAAGGTGTACAGAAGATTTTTTTCCCCCCTTCAAGGCCACATTATGCAGTCTTGTTTTTTTTTTTTTTTTTCTTGAATCCAATCTGTCTGTGTCAGAAGCACAGCAGTAAGTCTGCTTCTCTATATGAGGGAAATTGTTTTCTACTAACTGATGACCTCAGCATAGCAGTTTCTTTCCCAGCACATCAAAGCTCACAGTCAGACTTGCTGCAGCAAGTGCACTTTTGAGTGGCTTTATGACATATAAAGACCCTCTTTGGCATTCATACTGTGCTTTTCTATTGTTTACAAGCTAGCAGTGAATTATTTATGGAAGTTGCTGGAGATACGACTCTCCTTTTGCCCAAAAGCTGTATTTTGTCTTTTGCTGAGATTTTATGTGAAAGCTATTTTGGGGGTTTATATGCTTTTTACATTTATTTGACAGGTTTTATGGTACCAATCTCTTGATTCAATTTTTTGTTACTGATAAAATCATTCTCTGAAAATGATTATTAAAAGCACCTTTAACTCAGATGATTATATTTTTCTTTGCTTTTCTGTGATTTCAGTTGTGATCATTCTGAACAAACACATGAATATTCTTAGCAAAGGAGCAGCCATTTTGTTTCTTCAGATAAACTTTAGATCTTGAATCTCTTTATAGTTTATGGTGGAAAATACCCATTGAAATTACTCTGACTCCAAGATACTCTATTCTCAGCAGCACTGGAATGTTCATAGCAAAACAGTGAAAAATGGTGCATGATCACATGATTATGACCATGGCTGATTGGGTCAAACTTTTTTGGGGGCTGGCATGACTTTTCAGCTTATAGATGTAAAATTTTGTGTGGGAAGTGTTTGGAGTATATATAACATGGGCTTTTCGGAAGTGGGTGGGGCCATTAAAAATCTGTCCAATTTCACGGTAAGAGCCCTGGATTGGCACTGAATGTTTTAGGATATACTATTCTTAGTGTGAGCTGTTCCTCTTAAGGGTTAAGTATTTATGTTGGCTGTTTTTCATTTCTCTTCTTTGAGGAAATATGTGATCTTTTCAAATAGATTATGGCTGCCAAATTTTAATCTGAAGGACTCAGCTGAGTTGCCTAAATATTGGCATTTAGTTTTATCTGAGATGCCAGAGGGCATCCCTGACATCTGAACAGGGCTGACAGATTACTCAAGAAAGAAGGGAAATAGATGTACTGCTGGTTTTGCAGCTGAAGGCCAGCCAGAACACCCTAGAACATCTAAAATGGCATTAGCAGTCTGTGCTTGGGATGTGAATCATGCCTTAATTTCCTTTGTGGTTTTCTTTCCTGTGCAGGTATGGTGCTGAGGGAAAAGAAATTGGAATCAGCTTTGCTAATTACTTTTGCTGTAACAGAGGCTTAGTGGAGACACTATACTTCCCTTTTATTGTCACAATAGTTGCAGTTTCCTGTTTGACTAATGTCTTGCCTTGTATTTACATAGAGCTTTAAAGATCTCCATGTGCAGGGACCTGATTTATGTAGTGGCATTGGCACAGGTCTTGGCAACATTACAGATATTCCAAAGCCAGAGCATGCTCAACTGTACAGCACTGCGTGTGCATTTGTCTCTAGAAGTGAAGACCTCTACTCCTGCTTGTTTATTCCTTTTCTACTTACATAGCCCAGCAAACAGAACCTGGTGTTTATCTCAGTAGCTGGAGCCTGGCATTTTATAAAGACCTGGTGCTTGACTGACATTTTTAAATTCTCTTCCAAATCAAGGCATCCCCACTCTGTCAACCACCCACAGGATGACATTTCAGAAATAAAAGTGTAACATCTCTGCAGATATGTCCCTGGTTACTGAAGCATCTCCTAGCCTCCAAGATAATTACAGCCTTACCTGTGAGCTATGGTTCTATATATGAAGCAGGACCTTGTCTCTCAAAATACCAAAGACTTTGGAACCTCAAAAAAGCAGATAAATTTTAGTCAGTGACTTTAAGACCTATTTTCTGCCTGAGTTAGGAGTCAACGTAGATACAAGATGGAGCTAAAACCAGTAAGAGACAAGGCTAGCTGGCCCTCAAGGGAAGTTTCATGCGTGCTTATACCAAAGTTCTGCATACAGATCTTCCATCAAATTCAGCTGTAGCTGTATGTGAGGCAAGTATTGAACAGGAACTGATCCAGTCAAATATTGAAACCAAATTTAAAAAATGACCAACCAGTAAAAAAAAGCTCAAAGTGAAGAGGAAAAATGCTAGGTAACTAATTATTTCAAAGGAATTCTGAAATTCCAAAAGAGTTAAAAACATTCCTTAGGAAAGCTATTTCTTCTTTTCATAATAGACAAAATTATTCTTTAATTCCAGCCAATATTTGTCGTATCAGTGCTACTACTTTTACTATATACTACCACAAGTACTACAACAGCATACTAACTAGAAATATACCCGGTTGAACTTACTTTATTTCGAGTACCTTTATTTTTTTCTTAAACACAGAAGGGCACAGTCAGGCCTATTGCCTTGGAAAACCCTCTTAAGATTTATCTGTAAAAAGTAGCCCCGTGTCCTTCACTGGAAAGCTGATTGTTTTGCGCAAACCACAGCCTATTGCATTCCCCTTCCAGATTTCCACTGAAGACAAGTGATGTTTTATTCCTAGTTCTTTAAATTCAGCAGACAAGCTTCTCACATCTGGTCAATTACCTGTGTCCTACTTGCCCTTTCTGTCTAATCCCTTTCTTATATACAAGTCCTTTATGATGTGACAGTTGAACATTAAAAACAATGTGAGGTTAGATCAGAGGCAAGCTGAAAGTAACCCCTGTCTGAATGACAGATGCCTGTGCTGTACTTACATTTTGCTTCTCCAGCACAAAAGCCCATGAAGATAATCTTTCATATATGACTTTACAGAAATTTAAGTTAGACCGAAAATTGTTAAGAGACCTTTTAAAATTTAAAAATATTGAAAAAATGAATTCTGCATAAATGAGTTTGGTATGTATTGGTAATGTGTGTTTAAAGATCTATAAGATCTTGTAAAGTTCTTGTTAGAAATTACTGAACAAACCCTGGATTTGATGCTTGGGCAGTGAAGTAAAAATAAAGCACCGTAAATGCCTTGCGCTGATGGATGACACCTTTGTGTTTGGTTTATGAGTAACTTCAGTGCTATAATTTTGTGGCATTTCAGTGTGGGACATTTTTTAACTCCATCTGGAGATCAGTTGATTTCTTTTTTTTCCTTTGGTCTTTACTGTACCTCAGCCTTTCATACTAATAGTAAGAGCAAAAAAGACTGTATTCTAACATTTTAGTTATGACCAAAATGTGCTTGGACTGGGCATAATGGAAGTGGCCGAGAACATGTGTCCATGGAATAAATATTTCTGAATAACTATAAGTTTTTCTGGGGGCCATGGGATAGACTAAGCCAGGGTCCTAGTTCTGGCCAGGACAGGGTTAATTTTTGCAGTAATGGGAGAGGCAAGGCCAATACACAGAGGTCATTCTACACCACCTTGCTCATTGCCTGTGTCAGGGAAAGGGAGTCTCTTCCTGGGAGAAATTATGTCTCATATGTCCCATAAATATGCCTCATATTTATATATATTTACATGGCAGCTACTTAGGAAATGTGCTCCTGTGCCTAAGTCACAGATCTCAAGAGATTTGTCTTATTCTTCTCTTTACTATTTAGTTAATCATAAATGATTTAAATAAGATTTTTCCAAATTGTGGTCTGAGGATTAGTGGATTGCAAAGAAGTGGAAATTGTTTTCTGGGTTTATGAAACAGTGTTTTCAATAACAATTAGAATTTGAAGCATAAAGGGTGCATGACTATCTACAAAAAATGAAGAGAGCAAACAATGGCCCCCTCCTCATTACCACAATGGAGAGTGATATATTGTCATTAGTGCAGACGGGTTGAATGAAACTGCAGGTACTGATTCCCAGTCTCAACTAATTTTCATTCTGGATATTCCAGCTTGCTTGGATTGCTCATTCTTTCCAAAGCAGCAGTTTTTCAGGCACACTTCATAATACTCAAGACTAATCTAGCACAACATTAACTGAAAATGTTAAAAATATATTTTAATTTTTTGCCAACACTAAGTATAAACCTTATGATAAATGAAGGAAGGATATTTATATCTGTGTTTTCAGAGCTCTCAGAGAACAGAGGAAATCTATACATTCACTCTACAGTCCCCAATCCCCTGCCATTTCCATGCCCTTAACATGATATTTATTCATTGCAAATTAAAATCTTATCACTTCTGCCTTCAATTCCTCTGTAATAGCGGAAGCAGTAATCTAAACAGGCTGCCAGATTCCAATGACATATTCATTAGGACTGAATTATTAGTTTAGCACATCCTGAAAATAGGGACTGCTTACATTTGTGCAGATGTCACTTTGCTGTGGGCACAAATCAGGAAAAGAATGACTGCAAAACAAACTGCTACAGTTCTATGCATACCAGTTGTTTTGGTAACTGTACCCTTCTTTCCTCCTCCAGTGTTCCTTTGACAGCATTTGCCTGGCACAGCAAAGGCATAAGTTGATATTTGGAAATCAAACTAAGAGAAAGAAGGGGATTCAAAACTGTTGGATGAAATGTTCTCTGAACCTAAGATGCATCAGAGAATAAAATCCACTTTCTGTAATACAACTGCTGTTTTAAAATGATAAAAAAACATAAGTTCACATTGCACCATATGGTGTTGAGTTAAATCTGCTTCATAGTTTTGAGTCAAGAACATATGCACCCAATGAAGTGGCAGTTGTTAGAGAAAATATGACTGTTTTGTTAGTAAATAACATTTGAAAGCTACAAACAGTCCCTATTTTTTTCTCTTCTGCAGTAGATTATTATGCAGCACAGCTACTACCATGAATGAGCATTTAAAGTCTATTGACTCCTAATCACTTTAGAGGGTGAAGGAGCTGGCACAGTGTGCATGAGAGTCTGCACAAACTTGCTTGTCAGAAGAGATCACATAAATACATTTGTTATACTGCAAGGTGGCATTTTAATGTTTCAGTTCCACCTTTTTGGAGTGATCAGGCTGTCAATCAGAGTGGAACAAGAGAAACAGCTCCTTTTTTGTCAGATGCATTTTCCCATTTCATCCTATATATCTCACATGTGTAAATCAAGACATGAATTGTGCTAAGTGCAGGCTAAGCCAGGCAACTCAGCCTTTCATGTTTACTTATTCCATTGGGGCAGAACTGTAGCTGTTTTAGCACAGTGCTCTGAACCTGGTGGACAGGTGTTGGTGCTCTCTACTGGGTTCTGGAGAACCAGTGTGCTGGCAATCTGGTGCCTTTTACACTGTGCCAATACTTAGTGACAGCTCTGTGGAGAAGTGGGAGAGGGACAGAGAGCTGTAGAGGAAAAGACATAGAAGGAGATTTCTGAGGATATAGCAAGGACTCAGACAGCCTTCTTGTTAACTGGCTTTTACTGTGTCTAGTCCCATTCTGAGTTTGGGAGCAGTAAGAGGATATTTTGGGTCCCTGCCAGGATTCACATAAGGGAACTGTCCACATTCAAACTGGCTTCAGTGCTGGTCCTATCTAAAATAGCAACTGCAGTTTCTGAAGTGCAGCATGCCTGTGTGCTGTCAGGAATGTGATAAAGGTTTAGAGAGAAATTGAGTGGAGGGAGCCCAAACAGCACCCTGCCCAGCTGCTGCCAGGCTCAGCCCACGAGCCAGCAGCCCACCCTAAGCCCACTTGCACAAACCCAGAGGAGCAAGGGGCACAATTGCATGAAGGAGTGGACCTGAATTGAGGATTCCTTAGGAACCACCACCTGTCCGGGCCTCTCCCAGGGCTGCCCCAGCAAAGCTCAGCACGTGTCCAGGTGTGGTCTGTTACCGTGGGAGCAGCACTCTGAATCACCTTTTGGACTAAGAGGGCTACTGCCTAGGGGCAAGAACCCTTGTGTGATGCAGGGGAAAGGCAATTTGGTATCTCACAAGATTTGGGTGGAGGAACAAGAATGGGAAATATGAGGGGTACGCAACACCAAAGGGTTTGTTGTATGTAAATTGTTGTCTGGTCAGCCAGTATGTCTGGCCATGCCTCCTGTCTGCTCAGCAGTCTGTCCTGTCTTCTTATTGAATTCCTTTCTAACTGTTTCCTGGGTTAGTGACATTTTGTTCTGTGTATGTACATGTGTGCACAGAGGTGTGAGTGCAGTGACTGGAGTCAGACCCTGGGCTAGAGCAGCTGTGTCCAGCTGTGAGTGTGTGTGTGTGCCGCCAATTGTGAAGACCAAGCTGGTGAGCAAATGAAGAGGTCTGGGAGCAAGGGGGTTTCTAAGGGCCGGCTCTGAGTTGGCAAGGGTGGCTGAGTGTCTCTAAAAGCTGAGGTTCAGGGCACAGGAGGATGGCTATTGGGACCTGTGAAGTGCCTCTGTGTGTGTGTGTGTGTGTGTTTATATGTGTGCATGACAATTGCACTAGGAACTGGAGTGGGATCACAGCTTTGGGGTTTTATATGTCCAGGTTCCAGTAGCTGAGGAAGCTGAGATCAAGGGAGAGGTACTGACACACAGGAACACACAGGTGTGTGTATATATATATATATTTATATTTATATATTTATATGTATATAATTGTGCATGTAGATGTGTGTGTGTGTGTTTGGTGTGTGCTTATTCCTGGGAATACATCTTTAGCCTCACTTTAAATTGAGCCATGGGACACAGAGCAGCCTTACCTCTATCAGGGCTCTGGATCCAATATGATATATTTTACTCTAACTTATTCATTCTGTATTATGTTTATTCAACTGTTTATTTTGTTTCCTCATTCAGCATTCATGTTAAAAGCCCAGTGTCAAGGACAGCTTTCAAGTGCAGCAAATCACTTGCAGTAGTGCAAGACCTGTATTTTGGTAAAACATGTCTCTTTCTGAACTCCTACCATTAGAAGCAATTATTTAAAGCCCATCCTGCAGGAGCACATGGATGCTGGGATAGACCCATGTGGCACCAAGAAAATTAAACTTTTTCTTATCTCATGAGCCACTGACCAGGAACAGAGTGCATGGAAATAAACTCATGACAGCTGTGAGTCTCCACAACTTTTTCTCATCTCACCATGGGGAGGAATGACTGTGTTTTCTCAATTAATCCTGACAGCAGAAAGATTCGACATGTGACAGCTGTCTTGACAAATATCTTGATCATAGTGCTTAATCTGTCCTTGACAGTCTTCACAACCAATGAAACATAACTCCTATATTAAAGCTTGACAAGATCCTGGAGAGCTGAAACTAATTGGTAACGTTGAAGTCTAAAACCTTTGGAAAAGTGTTTATAGGTTATAATGGCATATATCTAAGTACAAAATTCTTTATCACCTCTAGGACACTCTAAGTGTTACTTTGTTCTCTGCTGAGGGCAGTTGCTTTACTGCTGCTTTTGCTGACTTTCTTTTCTCTCATTTTTGCAATGCTTGCTCAGGCCTTGTTTTTATAATTCCCCTCTTGTACTGTAGCATGACTGTCTTTGAATTTACAAGATGATATTTGGTGAGTAGCTGATCTCTAACTAACTGGTGTGCTCATCCTAGTCAGCATTTTAGCTTTTAGATGAATAAAGCATGAATTTGCCTTCAAGGTTCTGTGAAATTGTGACTGCAATATTTAAGAAAACATCTTTGGCTTCTTTCACGTCCTTGCCCCCTTTTGTCCAAAAGAGGGCACTCTATACCTGACTTTCTTTCAGTTCTTACTCCTTTTGTTTTTTTCTTGTGTTCAGTCATTAATTGCAAAAAAGACGGTGTCACTTTTTATTTACAGTTCAAAATATGTGGACCTCCCTTGTTCATCTCCAACGCGAATAATTTACAAAGTAGAGAAAAGAAAAACATTCACTGTAATGCAGTAAATGATGAAGTACTTATTCCTTTTGAGTTGTCCCCCACAAGTAAAAAACAGGAATTGGCTCATGATCTGACCTATAGTGCTAACCAGGAAGCAGTTTCACTGGGGAAGCAGAATTTGGGCTTTCCCACGGTGGAAGCATAAAATAATCCAGTCTGAATGTTTTTGTGTGGAACCTGTTTGTCTTCCTTCTCTTGATCTTAATACTTGGGATAATTGTGTCATAGAGTCATGGAATCGTAGAGTATTTTTCAGCAAAAGAATGATCTAGAAAGGTGGGTAGACACCCTATCTAGCTGAATTATAAAATAATACAGTGTTGGGGAATCCTCCACTTCCTTTGGGAGATTATTCCAAAGGCTGATTTTTTTAATTGGAAATTTTTTTCCTCTTATGCCCAGTCAAAATAACCCCAGGAGTGACAGGGACCCTTTGCCTTTTCCCTGGGACTTGGAGTAAAAGAGGAAGTTTCCACCTTTGTAGCCACTCTGTGAGTATGAGAGCATGGTGACAAGGTTTGCCCTAAACCTTCTTTTCTCAGCCCTGAGAAAACCCAGGTCTCTCAGGCTCTGCTCATACAACAGGCATGCCTGTCCTTGGTTGTCTTTGTGGCCCTTCTTTGGACTCTCTCTGCTGTGTCCACATATTTTTGTGTAGCAGGGACCAAAACTGAACCTGTTAATAAGTCTGTGATCTGATCATTAGAGTGGGATAAGGATTTCTTTGCCTCTGCTGGTGATTCCATTTTATATTAGGGTTTTACCTCTAGCTATCTCTAAACCTCTCTGTTTTTCTAACACGTCATCTGTATCTGCCATATTATCTGTAGCTTTATCCATATTCATGTAAATACATTTTTTCTTTGATTCAGTTTGAAAACTTGCAGATTAAACTCTTAGAAGATCAATTAAAGGAAAAAAAAATAGGACAGCTGTTTTTATACACAAAAAAGGAAACTTCTTTTCACTTATTGCTTAAAAAATATCAGACCGAAAGTTTAATTCCACATATTTTATCTGCTGACTTTTCTGCTTCTGAGCAGCAATGCTGTCTTAATAGCTACTATTGCTCTGTTCTCAGGGTCAGGTTTAACCCACATCTACACCTCTATGCCTCTTCAAGCTTTCTTGATTTTCATTTAATTGTATGTATTTTAAATCAGCTCTGAACAGGTCTGCCTGTTTTCCAGTTGATATTCTGGTAGTCAAATCTATCTTATGACAAGTGCAGGTGAAGCAAACCCAATTCATGTCTTCAGGAAAAAACTTTTTGACTTCAGAAGTAATATTTGTCAATACAAGACCCACACATATTTGTATACAAAGTTATATATAATTTTAAAAAATATTTCAAGAGCTGTAAAACATATTTTTAGAACTACAGACTCCTATCTCTGGCTGCTCAGCTACCTTTAAAAATTTGACTGCTGATGCTTCAATTAAAGAATTCTTACTTGGGTCTCAGTTGAAGCATTTGAGGATTGGCAATCTCTTCAAGGAGTCTTTGTTTATGCCAAAAGGATGTTGCTTTCTCAGCCCAAGATGATTTCAGCTAAATGGAATAATATGCAAACTCTTCACACAGTGTTACCACTCACCATATATGTAGAGAGTCTGCCTTTCTCTCCAGATTCCCTCATGGAATGCCAGCATTGGGACAGGAGTTAATTTTCAATCTAAACTTTCTATCCCAAAGTTATACATCCAGAGGGTGGTTGGGTACAGGAGCAGGCTCCTCAGGAAAGTTGTAACCAAGACTGACAGAGATCAAGAAGTGTTTGGACAATGTTCTTGGGCACATGCTGTGACTCTTGGGGATGGTGCTGTGCATGGCTGGGGTTTAAACTTCATGGTCCTGATGGGTCCTTTCAAACTCATTCAACTCAACCAACTTTATTCTGTATTTCTGTAATCATGTTTACCTGAATAGTCCTGAAACAAAGTACCTTACACTAGGAAAAGTTTAGAAACTGATTGACTTGAGGTATTTTATGTGCATATGCATACACACACACACACACACACACTCACACTCACACTCACACACACACACAGAGATAAACACAAATAGATACATATGTATGCTTGTACATATATATCATCTCCCTAGAAAGGAAAATAATCCCAGAAATTGTTCAAGTTTGATGGTTCCTTTTTTCAAGAAATGATATGACAAGTAAGTGCTGATTAGATAATAAAGTAATTGTTTAAAATGGAGGACAAGAAGCACAAAATCTGCTCCATGGTGCAGCATAGGACTGAAATTCTTTATGATGAACAAAGTGTTACAAAGCATGGAGAAAAGGAATGAGTGATCAAACAAGGTTGTTTTCTCCATTTAAAAAGTTTTGAGAAAGAGTAAATTTGAATCCATCTTGACAGAGCTGTGTGTAACATTCAGCAGTCCTGGAGTCACAGTAATTTAACAAAAAATAAAGAGAAATCAGTTCAAATCTTCTCTACAGAAGTTTTCAGAAGTTACAAAAGGGATTGTATCAGGCTTTTTGTGATAAAGAACACTAAATTTGTTCACCTTGGAGAATGATTCAAACCATTAGAATGAGGCCTCAGTAGGGCACATTTTGCTCAAAATTAGTCACATGATAAGTGACTGGTTTTATGAAATGGAACCCTATAGGAAAATCAGCTAGAATTACAACCTATTAGTAATATTAACTCTGTGGGATATATTATTGGGAAAAGTGGTTTTAATAAATAATATGTTTTTGTTCAAGGGACACAACACTGAAGATAAATGTTCTGAAACAGGGTATTATGCATGTGAAAGTCTTGGAAGCCAGAGTACTGGTAGAATAATGCAAAAAAATTCATTAACTTTTGATCCAGCTGTCTTTTCCTGCTCTCGCGGTTTAATACCATCTTACTACCACTGCCATTAGAAAAAGTTGCCTTACTCTAGACATGCCATTGCCTGTAGTGTTCAAACATAGTCCTCTCACAAGTTTTCAGTTAAAATATAATAAACAGAAATAGATGTGTCTCTATTTTGTTCAATCTAATTATATATTGTGACAAAATGCGTAAGAAACAAGAAATCAGGAATCCTATATATTATTTTCACAGTGGGTGATCAAAACATTATTTAGTGGTTCTATAATTATGATGTATTAGGAAAATTCACACTCAAACATCCACCTGAATGGTTAGATGAGTTAGAGTACACTGAGCTATAATAGAAACCATAAAAAAGAACAGTTTAAAACATACTAGCAGACTTTTCATTGATAATGTATTCAACAAAGTTTGTTGTTAAAAAACCCACAGGTATAAAGCACATTAAAGTGTAATTGCTCTGACAGTTCAAGGCAATTGTTATATATTATATATTAGTGCATATTTTTAATATTTACTTTTAAGATATTTTTGTCCCTGAGAAACCACATCTAAGACATAATAAATGAGGAAAAGGTAAAAAAGGAGCCATAAAACCAAATGACAGAGAGAACAAGGGTTGTGAGCACAGTTGGTGAGAATTGTAGTAAGTGTATAAATGGACAATGAACTGCTGAATATTCTCTCTACACATTTTCTACCATAGGAAGAAATCAAAATGCACTTACCCACAGACTGCTGAACACTACTGAGCTTTCATTCATCTCCTGGGACATTGATCTCTTGCAAACCTTAAATTGTTAATGTGAATAGATATGAAAGAAACAATCTCTTTCTCACAATACAATTTATTTACTTTTCTCAGAAATTATTCATCAGTCTGCAATTGTTTATCTAGTTCTTAAGAAACCTTCACTCAACCTTAATGACATCTCCATTTCCAATTTGAGTCAAATGAATTAGAAATTTCAAAAAATAACTGGACTGTGAAGCTAGCAAGCTACTACCGTACAATTACAGGGGAAAAAATCCCCATGCTTATACCTTCAAAAAGAGAAAAAGTAGAGACTTCAGAAAGCCTTTTAAGGACTAGAGTGTGGTTATTGATTTTACATAGGAAGCAATCAAATTCACTGGTAATTCCCCTTTAGAGATAATTCTGTTTGAAGAGCAGACAAGTCTAATTGTTAAACACACTTCTCTTGTCTACTTTCAGCATGTAGCACAACTACATAAGCTGCTTAATTAATGAAGGCTGGCTTAGAGCAAAGTCCAAGAAATTTAGAGACTTCAGTTTTGGTGTGAGTCACAAACTGCACACAGGTTCAGAGAAAAAACACAAGCAGTACCATGATCATTCACAAACTTGCGGAAAGATTTCATCCTGCTAGATTGGGATTTACACATTTTAAACACACAGAAGTTCCCAGAGAAACTTGTCTTTTCTGTCTTCCTTTCAGATATAGAGAGGTTCTCTTGAAAACCTTGTGGCTGGCAATCATAGATAGACAATACACATGCAGAAATGCCCATGCTGGGGGAGGGCATACCTGACATCTGGACTTCTTTTGCAATTGAATCTCAGAAGGTGGGATGGTGTAAATGGACATTTTTCCTTTTGAGGACAAGTGAACTGAATACAATTCTACCAAAATACATTAGTATGTCCTCAAGACTCAGGTGAAAAGCAGTGGGAATTAAACCAACTCTCCATCTAGCAGCTGGAGTTGGGCTTTCTTTGCATAAGCTGACAATGAGAGAAGAAAAAGTTAAAGGAGGCTGTATGTTGCTCAGAGGAAGGATACCCAAGTGTGATCCCACAGAACAGGCTGTCCTTGCCCATTTCCCACAGCTAGTGCCACATAAAAAGCCTACACACTCCAGGCAGCAAGACTGAAACTCCCAGTTCTCATCACTTGATATAAGTGAGACCCACTCTTACCTGCCTCTGGCCAGGACTTACCCCTAGCCATGACTTACCTCATTGGGAATGCATGTTTTCTGTGGATCTATTAGTGTGTTACCTCTCCTCATGCTTCTGTAGCTGAGAGGATCTAAACCCCATGTCTTAAAGCTGGCTGGCTGAATACCAGTTTCTGTAGCCTGCCACTTTCTCACAATTCACAACAATATATGCAGTTCTGGAGATTCAAGGGTACACTGGACAAATTGCAAATGTAATTTAAGTCTAAACATTTTCTGCTAGCCCTGCTCTTTAAAGACGCCAGTTAGTTTTCTGTTCATGCCCTTTGGTACAGCCATACACCAAATGTTTCATTGTATGAAGCACTGAAATGAAAAAATCTGTCTTGTAATATCAGCAACAGAGACAAGACCAATATAGGAGGAAATGAAGTATTGTTTCTGGAGCACAGCAATTTTTGAAAACTGTTCTTGGCCTGCTGATTACCAATTGCTTGCTGACTTCAGAAGTGCTGCAGCAAACTTGTACATCATATTGAGAATATTTTTTTCTTCTTTAAAAATGTCTTCTTGATTTTACTTTGACATTTACTGTAAACCAGAATCTCATTGATCTGTTCATGATTTGCATCAGTTTATTCATTGGCTCATTACACAACTGGTTTTGGAGATGCAACTTCATCTTTGTCAGAGGACTTGTTTGAATTGATCCAAACGGTAGTGAAAAGCAAGACAGGAAAATAAGATTTGTTTTATTAGAAGAGTGTAATGTTCCCTTACTGATAATAAAAATTTAATGAAAAGCAATTAGCAAAAGAAATAATTTTCAATAAAGACAGTAATGTTCTATTAAGTCATACTTGATAGCTCAACAGAACTGTGTTTTATATTTGGTATTAAACTCTATGACAAAGAAATTACAGAAATTCTATCAGGCATAATATGATTTATTCACCATGAACATGCAACAGTGACTGGTCATATCTTTTCTGTGACAAGACAAAAATTAAACTCAGGGCTTTCAGCAGATAAAAATACCACAGCACTATCAGCCATGAAGATCTTTGTTGGATCTTAACTCTGATGCTGATTAACATCCTGTGATAGAAGCCATGCTTTATTTCAAGGTTTCATTTGTAAGTGCTGTACAAATTAATAATAAATAGACCTTTCAATTAGTGGTTTATCAGTTTCTAATGCCTTCTGGGTTGATGGACTGCCTATAATCATGTTTTATAGGCCTCTGTTGATGTGCAGTCACTATCCATGAAATATTAGTCTGATATAAGGAAATAATACCCATTATTCACATATTACCCATTGAGAATATCCAACACAAAGACATTTGGGGTGATAACTCCTGCTGCACTGTGCTCTCCTTCAGCAAAATGCCTTTGCCAATACTGGCAGCACTGGTTCCCTAAATCTGCTGTTGCAGGCACCCTCAATGCAGTGATAATCCCTTCTCATTTCAAAAAGTTCATGAGGGGAAGAAAAAACAAATTGGTGCCAGTTTGATCGAAGGGGCTTAAGTATGTAATTATGAAATGAACTCTCTTAGCAACCAAAAACCAGCCCTAACTTTATAACTCTTCTTAGCAATAAAGATTGAGGGGAGTACTAGGAGAGTAAATGTCTTTAATTTGGCTCATCCACTACCAAGAAGTTTTTTTAATTGAAGTCTATGATCAGAGGAACGAATGAAGGAATATTGCCTTCTCTGTTGCTGATTTCCATGGTTTGAATAGTGCAAGTTTGGAGGGAAGATTTTACATGTAAACAGCTGATGAAATTTAGGCTTTTCCACTGAAGTTTTTATGCTTGAACGGACAAAATAAAATGCAACCATCTATCCTGTGTTTCCAGATTGGTTTTGGGTTATGGAGCAGTAAATCACTTAGTGTTTATGTGATTTAAATTATCTTTATTTTCTCAGAAATTCTGAGCATAGTCTTATCCCACTTCCAAAGTTCTAATTCCTCGCCTGTTTGGGAAATATTTCAAGTGTTATTTGGACTTCTAATTCTATGTTTAATGTCTTGGAGAAGGAAAGAAGAATGTTAAATGTTAGCTGGCATGAAAGATAACAGTTATTTATCTTGTGTTACTTTGCAAAGATAGGTTAGGAAAATAGGTACTGGCTGGAAAGGTCATAGAGAGCTGGGAAAGAAGTGCCCAGGCTGGCAGAAGAGCAGTGGCAGTGCTGGGAAGGCAGGAGCATACCGCTGAGTGTGCTGACATTTTGGCAGCGAAAGCGATGCTGGTGATGATGCTGCTGAGAGCTGGGGTGAGGAGGAACCCCTGGAGCTCTGTGTCAGGCTGGGTCACAGTCACCGTGTGCTCCTGCACAGCCAGAGGGAGCCAATGACCGCTGTATGGGAGGCTCAGCGTAGCTGCACAGAGCAAATTTCCCGTGTTTTTCGGAGTGACACAGCAGCTATCTGCTCCTGGGACTTGAGGAAGTGTTAATTCTGTCCTATGTCTTCACCTAAAGCCCGGGCTCTGGAAAAAGGAGCAAGGAATTCCTGGCTGTGGTGTCAGAAGGAAGGAAGAGATTCTGATGGGAGCCTGGTGATTGCCAGGGAGTGCCACAGGCCTCGACAGCCTTAAGAAGGATTCTGCTTTTCACCAATACCAGGTGCTTCTATCACTTGGCTCTTCTACCGATTAGAAAAACTGGAGCCAAAATTCCCATGACAACCCGCGTTTTCTTAGGTCTTCTTGGATATATTGCCTCATTTTAAAATGTCCTGGTGGGTGAGGGAATGCCTTATCTAATGGAGTGGGACCGCCAGTAAATAAAAATCCAAATTAAATGAGGATCCATGACAGGAAAGGTGAAATGAGAACTTTTCTAATTGCAAAATAATTTCATTTTGCCACACTAATTATTGAAGTATGAGCTTCAAGTAATTATACATGACTGGAAACAGCTCCAGCTAACGCTCACTATGTTTGCCCAATTAAATTTTACAGCATTGTGTTTGAATACAGCCAGTTACACTCATTAATAAAGCTGCAGGTGACAATAGACACAAAAGACTTCTGGAAGGAAACTTAGAATTTACTCTTTCTCTTTCTTTTGGTGCTGTGTCCTGCACATCTCTGCAGAGGAAGGACTGAACAGCACAGTTATGTGCAAGACTTGTGTCCTCCTGTATGCACAGCCCTTGTGTGGGTTGTCCACTGGGAAGGCCTTGCTGACAGACAATTTTGCTTAAGTTTGCAAGAAAAGAGGATGGAAACTTTTGGAAAAATAAAAGCTGTAACAAAACCCCAATAGCCCATAAGACAAACAGAATCAAATAGTTAAGCAGAATGACCTGAGAAAATCTCCTCAGATTCCTAAATGGTTCCTAAATCCTTCTCTCTCCTTTGTCTGTGCCTTTTCATCACTTTTCCACTGTATTGAGAGGTCTGGAACAACTCCTTTCTAACTCTGAAACTTTTTCAAATTAATTTGATGCTAACCTGTTTTGACATTATTCTATATTTCCTCAATATTTATCCATTCTCCCAGGTCATTTATGTCTGCTCCTGGCTTATATCCCAGTCCTCTTGGATAGTTTTAATGAAGTTTTTTTGGATGTATTTTATCTTTCTGTCCCCTCTGTCACTGGACTCATCTCGTGGTCTCAAAAGTGTCAGTGACTTCCTCACAAGTCTTCAAGTCTTTTGGTAGATAGGCATGCACACAGAGACACACACACAGAGGTTGCAAAAAAAAAAAAAAAAGTCTGTTACTCTTTTAGCTTTGTCCTTTCCTTCTCTTTTCAGAGTTATGAACTCCTTTTTCCCCCCCCACCTTTTTCTTTTAATATAGTTCTTTTAGTTCTTTAGTTCTTTAGCTCTTTTTGATATTTAGCAAGAAAGTTACTTTCTTGACCTTCGTTCTTTATCATTGAGGCTGACTGCATAGCATACATGGCCCTCAAAAATACAGAGTTAAATATTAAAGTGATGAAAATGAATTTACAAAGAGAAATCCTGTGTTGCACATTTCTTTAGCTCTCAGACCAAAGACCCAGTGTATGCCTGACATTCACTTAATTAGCTACAAATTCAGTGAAAGAAATTAATAGAGTCTGATTCTGTGAATTCTTTGACTTTTTTTTTTAATTTCCCATGATGTGAAATCTTCACATTAAGGACCAATTTTTGCAGATTTCAATCACCAAAATGTGTTTACACAATTTCCCATCAGCTTGACATTACTTGAGGAACCTGTAACTATGGGAAATTTTGTCTTGGAAAAGGAGCTGGAGGTGGTTGAGTCAAGTTAATTAGAGGTATAATAAAAGCAATCTGTTCCATATCATCCTGTCCTTTCAGTGAGGTCTGTGCCTACTGTACTAATCCTGCACCTCTTCAACAACACAGCATTTTAGGTGGTGATTAGAGTCTAAGGCTGTGTCAGAGCCTGTAATCATGATCCTTCAGTATTACAACAAAAATCTCATGGCTAGAAAAGAGGACAGAGTAGAATGATCCTCCAGCTGCTAACCCCAATAATAAACTAGTTTTAAGCTTGATATTCTAGAAATTGTTATATTTCAGGCCCAGCCTATTAAAAACTCTCACTCACTGCACCCTCTGTGCTGGAGATGTGAGACACAGGTGCTCAGCACTTCTAATCATGTGCACCCAATATGTGCTCTCTAATTCTGGTTGCCAGTGGGATGGTGTGCTAAGAGATACCTGTACTAGCAAGAGCTGTAGAAATTCAGCTATAATTGGGAGAGCTGGAGAAGTGTGGGAGTCACCCACCCCAGGTGATTGGACATAAGCCAGCATTGCTGCCAAAAAAGCCTCACTGTGTTCACAGGAAGATGTGCTCCAAGGAAGGAGCTCTACTTCAAGCACAGCGCCCTGCGAAGAGCATCTTTTGCCTTGACAGGCAAGTGCAGCCAGAGCTGCACTGCACTACCTGATCCCTGACCTGCATTCCTGCAGGACCTTCCACTGGCCTTGCTGGACTTCAGTAGGTCTGCACAGAGCCACCTCTCCAGGCTGTGGAGGTCCCTCTGGCTGGCATCCCTGCCCAGCATGTCAACCAAACCACACAGCTTGGTGTCATTGTGCAAGGGTGCCCTTGGCCCCACTTTCCATGCCACTGACAAAAATGTTAAAAATTACTGGTCTCCTAATACTGATCTCTGGGGAACACCACTTGTCATTGTTTTCTATTTGGACATGAAACTGCTGTCACAACTCTTTGAGTGTGACCATCTATCCATTCATCCACTACGTGCTCCCCCCAGTGCTCCATCAGATGCATGTCTCTCCAGTTTAGAGAAAAGGATGATGTGTGGGGCAGTGTCAGATACTTTGCACAAGTCCAGGTGGATGATGTCAGCTGCTCTTCCCTCATCCACCACTCCTGTAACCCTGTCATACAGGGTCACCAACTTTTTCAGGCAGGATTTGCCCTTACTGAAGCCATTTTTGCTGTCATCTATCACCCCTTTATTTGTCATGTGCCTCAGCATAGCTTCCAAGAGGATCTGCTCCATGACCTTGCCTGGCCCTGAGGTGAGTTATGATTTCATACTTGACATGAAAACAAGGAAGCATGGTTTAATTCCTACTTATGTCCCTGAGTAATAACATAAAGACATAAGTGCTGTAGGTGATAAGAATTAAAAAACAAACAAACCCAAAACATTTTGCTTGCCAATGTGCTCACAAGCACAGAGCTTCCCTGACAGCATTTAAAATAGGTCCAGAATGTAAACTAAGCCCCACCAATTTAATAGTATGCTTGCAGAGTACTCCTTGCAGAATACCAAGTATACATATAAATAGATACATATTACTATAAAAATTAATATCTGCCTTGTTTTTTTTTAAACTTGGTGTGAATATTATCTATAAATTGAAAAAAATATTAAGCCAAAAAGGCCATGCTTAAAGAATTCTGTTACTTTTATGATATCTGAAGTCTCAATATAGGCTTTCTCAGAATGTCCTTTAACTGCTCATTTTTGTGATGTCTGTGACAGTAAATGGAAAAGAGGAGGATCAGTCTTTCATCATGCCTGAGTAAAGCAATATTTTACTGAGCTTGTTTTATGCCATCTACAGTTGACAAAACACTGCGACTGCTTTGTAACATTTGATAGAAATAGATTGAGACCCTAAAAGATATCTTACACCAAAGACTCCTCCCAGAAATGTGAGTTTGTATCCAAAAGTTCAGTGCAGAACAAGAGTACTAGTTAGATTTCTGTTCCAGAATGACAGAACAAGGGGACAACAAAATCGTAGGTGACTTCAAGGACCAGATCTCTGTGGCTCTCACCTGGAGTGCATGTGGAAGGAGTGTCAAGCACAGAAAGAGTCAGGGAAGAGCTCTGCTGTTAAGTTGAGAGGAGGATTGTATTTAAAAGTGACTGCTTTTGTTCTTTCCTCAAACTCTCTTTGACAGATGTTTGCACGATGAGTTTCCTGAACTCACCTCCACTTTTAGGACCAGGGATCTTTTCCCTCAAAGAAAACAGACACTGAGAATCTTGAGGCCTACTGAGTCAAGAATGCAGTACTTAAAAAATGGACCAAAACCTTAGAGGTTAGATTTTGGGCATGGTGGCTGGATAAGTTGGGGAATGTCTTTGTGCTATTGTGGTACAAAAGCAGAGGAAAAAAAAGTTAAAATTCTGACTGTGTTGTTTTACACTGCTTTCAATTTCCTGAAAATGAAAGGAATCATCTGAATATATTTGATCATGTGGGGAAGCAGGTTCTCCCTTTACTTTAGTTCTTGGTGTGCCCTCCTTTGGACATAGCTGATGGTGGATTTGGAAAGTATTTCACAGGTCCCAGCTGACTCATCCACTGTTTGGCTGAGGCTGATCAGCCTTTTCTGCCGTTGTTTTTTATTTATTTTTGTTCCATTTTGTTTTTTGTTTCTTTAGTTCAATCTCTAAATGTTCAAAGAACATGGCCCATTACACTTGATTACTAAGAACATCTTGCAGTCTCTTTTCAGAAGAAAGCAATGAAAGTTTTACCTTACAAAGCAAGACCAGGAAATAAAAGGCTGTTAAAAATTAGAGAAAGAAAAAAAGACAGGAAAAACTGACTCAGTAATATAAGTACTGCATAAAATAGCAAGAACACTGCAATGTCATTTGAAGTTATGATTTAGACAAATATGAAGCATTTGCATTTTCAGCCTCAAACATGTAATTTCTTAATCACAGTTTTTTATGTGATTACAGCTGCAAAAGCCCGAGAAGCTCTGTTTTTTAAGTTTTTATTTTTTTTCTTGTTTTTATTTTTTTCAGCTAACTACAAATGGTTTGGGGGGACTTTTAAAGATGAGAATTTATGTTTGGTTTTGATCACTAAAAATTTTATTTTGATGGTTTTCAGGGGTATGTTAGAAAAGAATGCAACGTTTCCTGATGAAATGTATTTTCTGTCAGCTATTTTATTTGGAAGAAATTAATCCAAAATTTTTAGTCAGTTTTCTTAAGAGGAGAGTTGTTTATGATTTCCTGTTCAGCAGTGGAGTCTGTCTGTAAATATTATACATTTTCATTTTCTCTGTATGTTCCTAATTGTGTTTCTGTTACCAGTTTCTTTGCATCTCATTCCTCCTCATGAAGTACTAGATTGGTACCAATATGTTTTTTTTTCCCAAGTCAAATGTTAAATTCCTTCAGCAATTAAATAAGATTTCACTCATTTCAGTGTGCAGGCTGCTGAGTGGAGGGCTGATAAATGAACTAAGTGGAGCAGACAGGGAGTATGTATGACTGACTGCTGGCTGGAAAGCAAGAGGGACAGCATTTGAATTCTTCCCAGCTCCCCAAACCCAATCACATCTTGGTTGCAAAGTCTGGGTCTATGTTATTATTTTAACCTGGATATGGAGTGTGCTTTTGAAGTAAATCTGATCAAGTCTTATTTATTTGTGGTTTTGTTCACACATTTAAGAGCAGGTTCAAAGAAATGGGTTCCTTTCAGACAAAACAGGCCAGATGGTGCACTTGTGTGTGCCTTCTACTAACACACACCCAGTCTGTGGGCACTGGTTTCAGATATTCTGAAGCAGGAGTCCCAGAGCAAGTGTAGTGTGAATGTTGGATCCTCAGCATTGTGTCTCTTACTGTGGTTGTTTCTTGCACCTTACAACTGCAGATTCAGCCTAAGTCTACTCAGCATTCAACAGATTGGTGGAAATCAGAAAGAGAGAAATCATACATACATACATACATACATACATACATACATACATACATACATACATACATACATACATACATACATACTTACATACATACATACTTACATACATACATACTTACATACATGCATATGTACGCACACATATATATATATAAATAATTCTTATTATGACAGTAGGCTTATATTTTAAATCTGAAATTTGTTTAATGGGCATGATTTTGCTGAATGAAGTCGGATGAATGAGAGGGAGTCAAAGGAGTTCCACCTGGAAGACTGGTGCTGTAGAAACCGAGGAATATAATCCATAAAAAGGATAATTTAGTTCTTACTATTTTATAGGCTGTGACTGTGAATGCTGTCCGAAGCTTGTACAAAGTCACTACATTGTACAAGCACAATCTCATCTCCCTGAGAAAATTTTAATCTATATGACTGTTTTCTAACCTTCTACAGGTGAATTTTTCTCTAGTATTACACTGTTAGAAAACTTGCTCCGAAGGTCAATTCTATCTCCACAACAGTTTCCAGCTTTACATCTCATGTTCAAATGAATTATAATTCAACTTCCTTGATTTAAACAAATCCTTTCAGTAGCTTTTCAACTCCTGAAATAGATTCTTCCTGTAGAGAACAGACATAGTGCTGCAATTTCCAGGACAGTGCTGAGATACTTGTACTGAGAGTGAAGTTTGGACAAGTTCCCATGCTTTATCCATGAAAGCATCCAAGGTATTTTCTGGGCTATCCTGCCACAACCAAAGACAAAAGCCCCACCACTGGGGTTGCTGATGGGTTGAAATGTAAGGAAAACATAAGTCAGCATTTTATTTGGGATTAAGCAAATGTGCTAAAAGCTTGCACTAATAAACAGGAAACATATGTTTGCCTAAAGCAAACACAATTTTTGCTCATGCAAAAGTCATGAGTATATGCAAGGAGTCTCTGAGGTTTTAGAACAGTTTTTAATATGAGATGGAACAACTAGGTAATAGACTTTGGCAATGCTGAGAAGAGGAAATGAGAAGAGAGTCCATAATCTTTAGGACTATCACTCTTCAAGTATCTTAAAAGAGAAGGAATGGGAATTGGCTATAACCTGGTCTTGTGTGTTAGCATAGGTACAATTGCAAGCAATATTATTAGCATATAAATTGATATTGTGCAGAAGCAGTCTTTTGTTTGAGTGTAATGGCCACGACGCTGCAAAAAAGGAGTAGCTTATGTTCGAATGTAGCAGAGGAAGCAAACAAGCAATTTACACTGTAAAAACTTGTTGTTCCAGAAATGTGACTGGGAAAATGATCAATTTGTAAGCAATCTTTATGCTGATTTGGGAAATTTTGGAATACAATTGCTTTGTTCATCAGTCCAACACTATTTTCTGTTAAGGTACTTGTTCCTCTTGAAGGGACAGATTTTGACACACTGGCAGAAATGAGAGTATAAGAAAATCAGGATAAAAATGCTACAATTAGTATTTTTTTAAAAAGTTATTTCCAATGATAAAACATTAGGATCTATATCCATTTTATAAGCAGCATCTGCAGGTCCTCATTTCACTGATGCAGAGCCAGAGAAACACCCTCACCCAACAACACATAACATTCATCCAAAAGCCAGAACCTTAAGAAAATAGTCCTAATTCAGCAGAGACCTCTGAGTGTATCTTTGAAGCAATGAGTTACTCTTTCTTAACCCAGTAGGGAAGGATCTGTAGGACTTTCAAAGGCTTGAACATCGGGCATGAGTCTAAATATCTTGCTGAACACAACCTAAATGAGTAGCTAGGCAGTGCTTCTTGATCAAAGCCATTTTGGTGTGAGATAGATGTTTTTACAGTTAAGCAAAGCATGGCACTGTGCCTCTGCTGGAAGTTTACAGTGCAAAGAGTGCTGCTTTGGGGTGTTTATGAAAAAAAGTAGTGCAAGCTCTATTAGGCATCCAGTTAGAGGTAAAAACATAAACTCTATATGAAGATTATCTGGGTAATTAAATTACTAAGTAAGCATTATGTCAGGTGAGGGGGAGGATATTGCTATTAATGATTATATTAATTTTGACAACAGAAGGCAGACAGGTGTCTTCATTCCCCTCCATATGATTATCTCTTGATAAATTGAATTCCCCTCAGTGGCATTATTGCAATTTCAGAACAGGCATATTATTAACAATACTGTGTTGTTCTATATTGGAAAAGACAGAACCACCAGCAGAGCTGCACAAATACCATGGATCAGTGTTTGGACTGTTAACCAGGACTTTCCCATTGCCTATTTGCCTCTGGAATGTGAACTTCCAGTGTTCATTTTCAATATATATTCTAGTGGGTAAACCTTCCTCAAAATTTAGTTAAGTTTAGATGAAGCTAAGAACAGTCACCTCGTCCTTGTCATCACCCACCCCTGGTGGCCCACACTGGTCTCTCTTTAAAAACAGTGGTAAACTGGGCTCCCCAGGACAAGCAGGAGGTCCACGAAGCAAAGTGTGCAGCTGTGTAGGGTACAGATTCCAGGGGAAGGAGACTGCCCCATTACCTACATCTCAGGAGGCAGAACAGACTTTTCTAGCCTGACAAGCAGCACATCTCCAAAGCTCTTTACTCTTGTCAGACACCTGACCCTGGGAAGATCCTGGACAGAGACAGGAGGAAGTGTCTTGCTGGACACCAGAGTGTTCAGAGAAAGGCACCTGCTACTTGCAGGGCTATGATGTAGCTTTAGAGAGGCAGCACAGCTTCTATGGCACAGCCATTTCTAATTCCCCATCCTGGCTGCAGGGAGCTGCTCTGGGAAGTCTCCTTTCTGACTGAGCACTGGGGCTGCTGAATTCTCTCAGGTACAGATGCCACCTCTCATTGCTGTGCAAAGCTCAGGGTGTGACATGTTGTGCTCTGCTGGGCATTTAATTCTGATACAAAAGACACACTGGTTTTTTTTGTTTGCTGATTGGTTTGTTTGTTTGTAAGAATATTGCAGACATCAGTTTTTCTGTCTTCTGACTAAACACAGAAAAGCAAACCCCAAACATTTTAATGTCATAGGTTAATGTGCTCTTGTGCTATTGGCATGATGCATTAATACAGGGATATGGACTACTTAGTATGAGCATGCAGCTTTGCACATGTACGAAATATAAATTTGAAAAAAAAGGTTACTATTTTAGTTTTAATTCATACTGAAAGACAAGAGGTATGGTTTCTCTGCAATAGTTACATTTCAGCTATCTGAAGCCAGCTGAACGCCAGCTGTGTGCCCACAGCCTCTCAAGGGTGTGATTATTTAATGATAAAACTAATTTTCCTCAGTGCTCATGATTACCATTGCAAAAATTATTTTAACATAAACTGAAGTGGTGAATTTTTGAGCTGTCAGAAGGCAGGGTTGGTTACTCAGAATACTGAGCAGCTTTTTCAGTGGAACTATGGAAAGTCCCATAAAATAACACTACCTGTCAAAATCTAGGCTGAAGTCTAGAGTCCAATTTATCTAAGAGTGGCAAATAGTCTGCCCAGCTGAAAAAGAAAAATTTCTACTATGCCACTAACATCATTATTTTTAGTTGTATTTTCTTTAAAGACAACAGCTATTCCAGGTCAAATGGGTTTTAAAAGCATTACATTTGGCATCCTCTGATGCCAAGATGCTGCCTAGGGGAAAACTTCCTTTTTACTCATGTTCAGAATGAGCCAGACATGGTCCTTTGGATCACAGAATTGTAGAATTGTTTGTGTTGGAAGAGATCTGTACGCTCATGGAGTCCAGCTGTGCATGAAGATGAAGGCTGAGGGATGTGGTGGACCCTGAATAAGACCTTAGAAAATGGGATGAAATTTTGTGGCACACAAAAAAGCCATTGTGATGATTCTTATGAGCTACAAGGCACCCTAATTTTAATGAAAACATTTGCATAAATGACTAAGTTTATACTTTCCCTTCTCTTCTAAGTGATGATGCATTCCCAGCATTGAAAGGGCTGCCAAGCACCATCCTGTCTTCAGCATTTGGAAAGGCAAAGGAATGAATGACATCTAATTTCTTATTCTTCTCCTGTCAAACTAGATATTATACACTAAAAAAGAGAATAAAAATGCATTTTTGACTTTGTGAGATAAATTGTTAAAGTAGATCTAAAAAATGTTTTAGACAGGACCTTTCCAAAAATGGACAACTATAAGAACTTTCACTTCTAGTTGCATCTAGAACTTGTAGATATTGATACATTATT
>VWYI01048614.1:0-11588 GCA_013399455.1 Anthoscopus minutus
ATGCCCTGCATTAAAAAAAAAAGTCCTGAAAAGGACAAATCGCAATTCAGTTAAAACCACTAGAATTTCAGGAATTAAAGATATAGGAAATTTAATGAATCTGAAAGACTAGAAAGAATAGGTTTGGGAAACTGACTTTATGCCTT
Source organism: Anthoscopus minutus (assembly GCA_013399455.1). NCBI lineage: Eukaryota > Metazoa > Chordata > Aves > Passeriformes > Paridae > Anthoscopus > Anthoscopus minutus. The sequence continues at coordinate 147 of VWYI01048614.1, forward strand.
TTTTTAAAAGTTGCCCCTTGTGTTTTGCTAGATTTTAAACTCTTGACACATTTTCTCAAAAGCAGTGTCAAAGGTACCAATAAAAGTCTCATAAGGAGGATAGCTTAATAAAACAGCATTCCCTAGAATAGGACACTAACAGCTGGTTAATATTAATCACTGCAATTTATGGATACTAGTAGAGTGCTATGTCGACAAAATCAACTTTTGTTCAGATAAAGGTTTTTGAACTGGCTGAAGTCTTTTTTGTTAGCTGGAAAATCATGGTTTTGCACTCTGTAAATCAGTGCACAGCTGTATAAATTGCTTCCTTTAAACAAATATCTATATTGCTATCTGTTTAATCAAAATGAAACACATGTAGTCAAACGATATTCTAGTCTACAACGATGTTTCCCAAATGTTCGAATGTTAAATTAAACTTTTGGAAAAATATATGCTTGCCACAGCATAAAATCTGTGCTGTTAGAAGCTTTGTCTTGAGACCTTTTAAAGAATAATGCTTACTACAGAGTGGAAGACAGAAGATGATCCTGGGTTGTTTGAAGTGGACTTGAATATAAGTCCAAGTTTAACAGACATAAGAAATTCTAAATTTAAATGAGAATCTAAATAGGAATTTATGTTAAACCACTGCCACTTTTGCAAACTACTTAGAAATTTCATCTTCTCAGTTTTGTTCCCATACTCCTGGCATGTGCAGCTCTTTGAGCCCTTTGAGTGTGTAAACTATGATGATGTAATATGATAGGCAGCAAAACCTTCAGATCTATGTATTGAATTGCAGATTCAATATACAAATCTGAAGACTCATGCTATTGCTGCTCCATTTCTCATGGGCACAGCATCACACTTGATGCAACTGCACAGGAAAACTTCTGGTAATAAAATGGCATTGAGTTAAACAGAGGCTTATAAATTAAATTCTTGTTCTTTCTGACAGCATTTGGAGCATTATCCTCATCTCATACGCAAGTGACACAGTTTGCTTTTCTCCCAAGTGAATCTTGCCTTAGCAGAGGTGTGCATGTGATTTTGTTATGCAAACTTAATACATTTGCTGTCCATTCACATGGCCATGTGTGGATGCATCAGGGAATGTGTGTATATTTTCCAGGACGCACCATTTATTCTGTGGTATTTGTAAAAGGAGGCTCTTTAGTTACCAGCCATTAGAGGCCCCAGATATAAGCATTTCATTTGGCTTAACTTTTTCTTATGACTTCACAATTTCTACAGCAGTTTGTTGAGTATAAAGCTGCAAAACAGAGCTGCTCTACTTAGCATATTGTGGATCTTACATGTGCAGGAAACACTTATGACTTTAATTGTGTAATTAAATTTCACAGAAAGAGCCCTTTACAAGAGTAAAAAACAAACATTTCTGACATCCAGGCTCTAACTGCTGCTAGCAGCTTTTCTTGTTTGCATGTTAGTGACAACTTCCAAATGTTGATGTTCATATTCACTGACTTATCCCTGTTTACCTACGTTCCCACCTTTCTCATTTTTCACATACCAAACATTTCACTTTCTAGTGAAAAGGACACAAAATTATTGCAATACAGAGACAAGATTGTTGCCAAGCACTATATGTGTTTACTTTGTGAATGGAATGTATAGTTGTTGTGTCAAGGCTCACTATTAATTCTCTGGCTTCTTCCTTGTTATTCTTCTGCTCTGATTTTTGTCCCTGAAACTAGTAGCCATGTCCTCCAGTTTTCTCAGATTCATGGTTATTTCTCCATGGCACTTGGAGCAAACTGTGAGAAGAAAAGAGGTGTGATATGACTTTGGACACTCAGGAGTCAACAGTGCACTGTTTTGACAGATAAGATTACCATAACAGACTGTCTCTTGGCTATCCATGCAAAACTAGCTTCAACCCTTTGCAGTTGGTGGAAGTTCACAACTTTCAAAGCACACTGTGAACTGACTGTCATGTTGAACCTGAGGTGTTTTGGACGGGGAATTGAAAACCACGCTGCACAAATCTGACTACTGAGGAAAAAAACACAGGGCCATTTCTGAAATCTGGGATCTTTGTATGTGGGCAAGGAGAGGGAATTCAAAAGTTTATTTTAGTCTAATTTTTGTAAATGACAATCTGTGTCTAAGGAGACAATGTGCGCCCGCATGCTGAAAAGCCAGCAGTATCCTGGGCTGCATCAAAAGGACTGCGACCAACTGTTCAAGGGAACTGATTCTGCCCTTCCACTGTGTTCTTAGAGTCCATCTGGAATACCACATCCACCTCTGGGGTCTTCAGCATGGGAAAGATATGGATCTGCTCTAGCATGACCAGAGGAGGGCCAAAAAGATGATCAGAAGGATGGAGCCTAATCTCCATTTTCTTAAAGTTTCACTCTTTTATGATTTTTTCTACAGGCCTTGTATAACTGTCACTCCTGTATCTTGGATAACAGAAAGATGAATATAGCCTTTCCCTGTGAGGAAAGGCTGAGATTGTTGTTCCAGTTGTTCAGCCTGGAGAAGAGAAGGTGGGTGGTCTCTGAGTATTTAAAGGGAGCCAAGATGGCTCCCTTTCTTTCCCAAAGAAAGATGGAGCCAAACTTTTTAATAGGGCTTGTTGCTGTGAGGCAAGTGGTAGGAATTTTAAATTAACAGAAGGTAAATTCAAACTAGATAAAAGGAAGAAATATTTTAGAACCAAAATAAACATTGAGATGGGAGCTATACCACTATACTTATATCAGAATTATTGGCATATATTTTATTATTAAGAATTACAAAACTCTTATGAAGGCACTGTATTAAATTAAATCCTGATATGGCTATAGTGTCAATAGATGATAATTTCCCTATCATCAATGATTTTGTGTCAGTATTTATTTTAACTGATATCTTAAAAATATTGTTGCCTCTTCCTGAGGCATCTATAACTTTTGTTCAGCATGCTGCAACCATTTTTTCCTGTGTAGTTATTTCATTTTTCATGTATGTGCAGCTTCCTCTGGTGTATCTATATCAACTGAAACACAAATTGTATTGGCACCACAGGGCTTAATTAATCTTCTTTTTTCTCTCTTTTAAAGAAGATGAAGAGCAGTAATATAAGAAATAAATTATGTGGGAACAGATTTATTTCCCAAGTGAGAGAAAACAGTCTCTCTAAGGGAGGAGTTAGTTTGGTCTGTGGTTTGTAAAACCTGGCAAGGTAATGGTCATGGCCAAAATAAAAATGAGGGAGAGGGGGTATAATAGAAGAGTCAGGCTGAGTATATAATTACCTAATTAAATTTTTTGATTTCTGTCTAGTCATTGCCTCTTTTTATATTCATCTTCATGTTATACAGGATACAGAAGTGACAGTTATATAAAGCTGGTAGAAAAAAGCATAAGGGAGTGAAACCTTAAGAAAATCTGTGGAGTTAAATTTACCAAGGAGAAACTTTAAGTCTCCTTTTCAGTGGCCTATTGTCTTAGAAGCCTGTAGGAAACAGTAAGGAGAAAATAATAGAAAAATCTGCATCATGTTCACTTGAGAGGCTGAATTAAAATCCATCATTTGGTGTTATAGTGTCTCGCCTGTTTGGCATTCTGCAAGCCAGAAATGTATCATTTAAATCTATTATAAACTCTTACAGAAAGGAGCTTACCTGTAAAATTCCATTTGATAATTTTTGACTGTCTTCTTTAATTTTTTAAAATTTGATCAGAAGTCTACATTTTTTGAAAACTTCTTTCTGTCTGTTGCTTTAATTTGCTGCTTCCTGTGGGCAAGTGATGAAACACATGGTTTTAACTTCCTCTGTTACATTCATGACTTAATCAAGCACATATTATTAATAATGTAAAACTATAAGTGATGCTGTTTAGCTCATAAAGTAATGCTCAAGTTTTTTACATTTTATAGCAAAGTACATATTTTTATGTATTTAAAGGTTATACAGTGACTTAAAAGATGATATGAATGTTTGTTTCAAATAGGGTAATATTTCAGAATTATATATTTCATATATGGGGGAATGGTAAAATGTGGTGGTGATACATGAAAAGAATTAGATTCACAAGTCATTATGTCACCTAATAGATTTCAATGACAACAGAAAATACCCCTGTGAGTTACCCCTTGGGAGGAGTCAGGCCCCACCCAGCTTCTCACTCATACCTCCTCAGGGGTGAGTTGGTACAGTAAAAGTCTGAAGATTTGCAGGCTGAAAGAAACCCAGTTTAATAGGGAAAGAAAACTGTGCCCAAGCCAAGTGAAAAAGGAATTTATTCATTATTTCCCATTGGCAGGTAGGTTCATAGTAACTTCCAGCAAACCAGGTCTTCATCCTGTGTAGCTTTTAATTGTGATGACAAACACCAGAGCTCCTTATGTTCCCCCTTCTTTCCTGTAGCTTTTATTATGAAGGATAATTCTGTATGGTGTGAAACATCCCTCTGGTCAGTTGAGACCAGCTGTCAGGGCTGTGTCCCTTGCCCACCCTTGTGCACCCCCAGCCTCCTCGCCTTGGTGCTGTGTAAGCACCTCTCAGCAGTAACCAAAACTTCCCTGCACTCTCAACACTGTTTTGGCTGCAAACCCAAAACAGAGCACCATGCTAGCTATTATGAAGAAAACTCACTCCATTCCAATACAAAGTTTCTGTGAATCATGAATTCTCTTCACAGTTCTGGCAAATGCTGTGCAATAAGCTCTTTAAGTAACATTTGCAGTGTGCTTTGATAGCACATTGCAGATGGATCCTGGATGAGACCCTTAGGCCTTGACTAATGATGGGTACGAATTTGCACTGCTAAAACATAAAATTGAGGGAGTTCACTTTGATTTTGAAGGGAGTTATTCTCAATATTTGTATGCAAATGGAAAAAGAACAAATACCTGAGGAATCAAACTTTGCTGCCTGAGGAATCTGATGTGCTTGAGATGTCCCTGTGAGAGGGGTTTATTCTGTAGCCACTGACATACAGAAAGATGAAAATTATAACCACAAGAAAAGGACTCGGTTCAAAGTCCATTTATGCAAAATGTGTGAATGGGTGCTACAGCTGACTAGAGACCTCTGTCATCAATTATATAGTGCAACCTGGATGCCACATGATGGCTTGGGGACACATTGTGTTTTTTCAGCTCTGGACCCAGGGTGCCAAGGTGATGTAGATTCGATGTAGATTCTGACTTGGGTACTGTTGTGGTGTGGTTTTGTTATATTTTGCTATGTAAATGGTTTATTTTATTCCCCTCTGTATTGTTGAGTTGTACCCCTCTCCCCCTCCTATGTTGCTGGTTTTACCCTGAGTTCTGCCCTCCTCCCCCAGCTGCCAATCCATCCTAACCCAGCCCCCTGTTCCGAAATGTTCCTGGTTCCCCCACCACCAGAGTGTCAATCCCGCACTATGCCTTTCTCTTTGAGCGCCAATCCACCCTGATCCCTGCTCCTCGCTCCAGTGCGTTCCCCGCCAATCTTCCCTGGTATCCACCCTCAGTTTAGACCACCCCCTTGGAAATCCCCTAATCCACGTCACCCCAGTGGATCATTTCCCTGCCTGTCAATCTGTGTCCCCTCCCTGTGTCCCCATTAGCTGAAGTGTTGTAAGCCCCACTCTCTGTACCACCCTGGTTTTCCCTGATTGGCCAAAAATTGTACCCTCCCCCTGGAACCTCCCCCGAATATAAACTCCTGCAAAATCTAGTTTTGTGCTTCTTATTCTCTGACTTTTTGAGGATTAAAGTTTTCTGTGGAACCTGAACTGAAAGCCCCCTGAACCCAAACTGAGAGCCTTATCCCAAATCCTTTACCTCCTCCACGTGCTGACAGCTGGGTAGTGCTGTAGAGGAGCAGCTCCAAGGTTCAGCTCCTGACATCCGGCTCGGGAGCTGTTCCCCGCTCTCGGCATGGTGCTGTAGGGCAGAGCTGGCCTGGACTCTGGCACTGCTTTGGTGTACCTCAGTGAGCAGCACCTAAATCTGAAGGTTAATCAGCTTTGGCATATACTATGCAAAATTGCAACTTTTTTCTGCTTTCAGTAACAGGCTGAATTAGATGTGGGTACTCACACCTCTAAAACTGTAAGTGAAACTTAAATTCAGACCTGGATATTACAGTTACTATTACTTGTAGTTCATAAATCATAAAGATCTGAGTGTCCAGTAATCTTATGTCTTCATCAAGTCTTTTGAACGATCCAGAACTGGTCACTTTTACTACTTGGCTTTGCTGTAAAGAACCCTTAGACTGTGAAATTCACCTAAATTAAAAGTTTAAGAACCTCTGAAAATTTTTTCCCAGCACACAATACGAGTAAAAATGTTTACAATCTCATTAAGATTAATACTGAAGGAGCACGTAGAAGGAATAAAACAGTTGCAATAAGTAATCTAAGCGCAGACTTCAACAAAGAAGTATTTTAGTGTCTTAAAAAACTGTTACACTGTTCTCCACCAAGAACTTCTTTCAGGCTGCCTGAGTGGTGGGTTGTTCTGGTAGGGAAATTAATGGGTGTGTTTTTTATGCAGAATGCCTGAAGGGGTGATGGAGCCCTGAATAGCTGAAGATCTGTGAGGTCCACTGTGAAGCAAGCCATGTGATCCAAATATAGCTTAGAGCCAAATCTTTTCTTTCGCCACACAGTGTCAACAGGAAAAAAAAAACCCAGAAAACACCCCACAATGAAAACAATTGTAGTCATATAAAAATTAAAACAGATGTATCATTTTGTTGCAGTGGCTGGAGAAGAATATCAATGAGGCAAGCTCTGAATAAGAATCAATAGTAAAATCTGTTTTTATTAGATACTTGATTTAATTGGTAAAAGAATTAATACTTTAAATTCAAATAGTTGAACTTCATTTTTAAACCCAAGCATGAACTCCATGACTTTCTAAGGGACAAAGCTTACCTGTGAGCTACTTCTGGAATAGAAAAAGGTGAAAATAACTTTGGGCAAAAGTTGGACAATTTTGTTTCACTGTTGTGCTCACTGGAAGCACAGCCTTTTATTGTGTTTCAAATTGCTGGTTATCTAAAGAAATTACAATTTTTACCAAAATACAGACAACCCTTTCTAAATACACATCTATTTCTCTCACTAATGATATTTTCCTTTCTTTTTTTATATAGTATTAGAGTCACTTATATGCTTAAAGTTTTAAAAAAGAGTTTAAAGGGTTAAGAAAATAGAACTTTTAAACAGAAGCCCTTTAGTGGCCTAAACTGTGTACAGCTGTGTTTTCTTAGGTGCAGGAGGCTCATTTCTAAGCTGCCTTTTATGTTTTAGTGCACCAAAATCGTCTGGTCAATATGTAGATGTGCATTTATGATACAGATCATTACCTTAAGAAGATTGGAGATGTTTAAAAGCTGAGTATGAATCTTTTTAGGAAAAGGGCCATATAGACATCTTAATAAGAATATTTGAGAAACTGTAAGTATTAAGACCAAAATTATTTTTTGCCAATGATTTTGAAGGAAGAAAAATATTTTTAAATGGATCTAAGAGGAATTTCCAAAAATAAGAAAAGTATGCTAGTAACAAGTGGAACATGATCTATAATCTTCAGCAATTGACCACAATGCTTCCCTTTGTTTAGCAGTTCCTCTTGCTCTCATTATGTCTTTAGGCTGCAAATAATTTAGAAAGAAATATCTTGGGTTCACACCTATCAGTACAGTACACTCTCTCTTAGTGTCACCAATGTAAAAAAAAAAACCAAAAGGAAAAGGTGATACTTAGATTGCTCCAGAAGCGCATATTTTATTTTTCTAAGTGTTTTCTACTTTTAGAAAAAGCATCTATGCTACTGGAGAAACTGAATGTTTAATACAGATTTTTTTTTAAAGACAACGTTATTGAATTTCTCTGAGCTAAAGAACTGACCTTTAAACCACTCTTGTTAGAACATCATTGATTCTACTGACTCAGATTAAATGTAACATTTTGCCTATATTGTTCTTGTACTAGAAACAGAGTAAGCCTTAATTTGGTTGTTTACTTTCCTCATTCTGGTTGGCCCAATTTTTTCTAGTCTATGGAGTCCTAAGATATCCTACTGTATTATACGTTATAATATAATAAATATCATATAATATATCATATCATATAATATTTGATTTAACTGACAGTTCTATTACTTTATATAGCTATTTTTATTTTAAAAATATTTTCCATTTAAATAGCCAAGTTGTTCTTGTTTTCATGCTCATAGTCATGTACTGTTTATTCCAAGAAGTTAATTAATCTGTCCTCCAGAGATGTCAGACAGTGCTGCTGCCCCTGTTTACCAGTCTGTGTCTGTGTTGAGCTTTGTGTGTGATTTTGTAAGGAGGTGAGAGTCATGGGAGAAATGGTGTTAATGGCATTGTGAATGGAACTTGGAATTTGTAATATCTGACTGATTTAAAATCTGTAGATTTGACTTGTCAGTTGGTCAGGATAGCAAAGTACAAGGCGAATGGTATTTTTTGCTTTCTTATAATTTCAACACAACTGTCAGTGTCTAGTGGGTTAGATAGAATTGCCTAACCTCAGAAGTTGTACTTTTCAACTTTGTTACTAAAAAATAAGTGGTATAACCTCTCAGTCACTTTATATGTGGTTAGAAAGGGGATTTGTATTTGTACAGCTTTAGCAATAAAAGTCACATTCAAGACATAGGAATGAGTCTGTTGGAACCAAAACCAAATGGGATCAAAGATGTCCTTTGCCTTCTTCCCCTCAATATTTCTGTAACTCTCCTGGAGGCTTCTATCCCCACACTTCTGCTGACATAAGTACATATTGAATTGCTTATTCAAATGAATATACAAATAATCTGTCTAGAAGGAAACAAGTATTTATTTAGTTTTGAGGTGTTTTAAAACAATGTTTGTTTTCCTTTATCTGGATAATTTCATAGATCTACCTTAAGGAAGGGTTAAACAGTTGTGTCTACAAAACTGGCTGTAGAGAAGTGTGGGAACAAACAGCTGACAGTGGGTGAGAGGTGATAAGGATATAAACCTCTCTGTTGCTGAGAAATATTTTTGATATATTTTTGAAATATCTTATATCTTTGATATGAGCAGACTGTTACATTCCAAAATGAGAAAATGGAAATTACTGGAGACGATGCCAGTGCTCAATAACACCAGGATTCCATATTTGTAACAATTTCAGTAACAAACTATCACTGAGTTCAGTTTGCCTGCAACTGACTGGACATCATGGAGTAGTCAACAGATCCTGTCTACCTTTCAGTATCAGATAGCGCATTATCCCTAAAGCAGTGTAGATGTGAGCTGTGTTAAAAGAAACTCCTTCTCTTCTCTGCTCCTGCTTTTGGCTGCATATATCCAATATTTCCCTTGAGCCAGATCCAATGCCAGAAATTTAGCCCACCACTAAAAGAATAAACCCAAAGCAAACAAAAATTAGTTTTCCATTAGATCAGGTTGCTGAAGTGACTCATCCTGCAGCTGTGGATTAGTTTCATCTCATGCACGGAAATGAAACAGCAGCTGGGGCTGAGGAAGAGACCACCCTGCTCAGTGACAGCTCACAGTTTCTCCAAACATGCTGTCATGTTCTGGAAGACACAATCTCACCCTCAGCCCACTTCCCTCCCTTCCTGTCAGCATGAACATCTGTGTGGCAGTGATGTGGAGCTAAAGAGCTGACCTATGGAATTTCTAGTCTAGACCAAGTTTACCAAACAGTGATGCAAAGTCATGCCTTACCATAAGGGAAAAGATAGTGCAAAGCAGGAAAGTGAAGCTGCTCTTCACAACAGGGTTGCTTGCTTAAAGTCCATGCAAAGCTCTGGATTTAGGATATAACTGTAAAGCATCTTAATCTAATCTAAAACACAACTTCAGCACTCATGCTGCATCTTCTGTTACAACTGGGCCAATATTCCTGTGAGGTGATGATGGCAGCCAAGTTCAGAGAAGCAATTTGTTTAAAAAATATGTATTTTAAAAATGGCTTTTTGATCATATGACTTCTCAAACACCTCATTGCTTTAATCAGGTGATAACAAGGGAAAGAGTAAAAACTCTGATAGTAGTAGTCCTGATTTTAAATCTGTTCAGGCAGCTAACAAATTTCATCCTTAAATACTGTGGGTTGATGCAAGTAAGAAAAAACTCTTCTCTGAAGCTTCCCTGGTGTCCCAAAAACAAATAGTCACACGATTTTAGTATTTTTATTTTGGAGAGAAACACCAATTTGACTAGTTTGTTCCTGTTTAGTGTCTCTCTTTTATGACACCTCGAATTCTAGCCCTGCATTGCAAATAGGTGATAATAAAACTGACACAATATTAATCTGCTGTCTCTAAGTCTTAACACAGTGGAAGAAATCAGTGATCAGAGTCTACATTAGTGGAAGAAATAATTTTTCTGGTATAATTTCTTAATGCAGCCAAACACAGTGTACAGAAATGAGTTTCCTGATAATGAAGATGATCAAAAGTATGACTCTATAATAGTTGTGTCTGTGAAAAGCTAGTTTTCTATTATAAAAAGGAGGCTTTTTTTTTTCTTAATTGTTTCAATTATTTCTGGGTAAATTTCTGTAACTCATTTTGTAGGGGATATGAATTCATATACTGGTTGTAAAAATAACCACTTTGAGCTTTCCGCATACCATGAGGTTATACATTTTCTTGCCTTTTCAAGATGCCAGGAAATTTCAGACCCTTTGAGGGAAAATGAGAAAAGAAATTTCCCTTTTACTCCCACTACTTTAAGACTTGCTGTGTGAGGATGACAGATCTGAAGATCATTATCTTACTGTAGCATGATGACACAAGGCTTTTTCAAGGAACTCCTCCAAAGAATGAGTGCCAGGAGTACCAGGAGTTGGGAGTTCAGACTCTGGTCAGGATGGATGCAGAAAGGATGGGTGATACTAGTTCAGAAGTTCATAGTGGCTGGGAGAACAGCGAGATGTCTTTGGTAGTGTGGTGGGTTTAGAGCTAGCTAAACTCACCAGTGCACATATTCATTTCTTGCTGTGAGATAAAATTTTAGGAGAAGGGAAGAACAGGCTCGAACCTTAAGACTATGAAGAGAGCTTTATTAACAAAATTAAAAGAATAGGTTAAAAAAAAAGGAAAAATCAGAATGAAACTTCCAGAACACTCTCCCTCCCCTGCCCACCTTCTTTCCTTTCCCACCTGACAACATCAAACAAAACCTGGGATTTTAAATCAGTTATCACTTCTACAGTAGTCTTTCTTCAGTTCTCATATGGCGAGTTTTCTCTCACAACACCATGGAGAAATCTCCACAAGAACACAGTCTTCTGTGGCTTTGCATCTTCACAAACAGCAGCTGCCCGGTTTAGAAAAACTTCTGCTATTGTGAAATTCCTTCCATTTTCACAACTGAGTGAATGGGCCATGTCAACTTATCGCGTGTAATTTTTAAGGACGAGCTGTTCAAAGGAAAGGNCGCGTGTAATTTTTAAGGACGAGCTGTTCAAAGGAAA